>JAAAKL020010220.1:0-14525 GCA_010016065.2 Carybdea cf. marsupialis auct. non (Linnaeus, 1758)
AATAGCGTCTTTTCTCAGGAAAAATCTTCCCTCTGCAGCACCTGGAACATTAATACTAGATTCAATTGGGTCAGTCTCTTCATGGTCCTCGTACTGTTTTGTAGCATATGGAGTATAAGTTGGCAGATTTGAAAAAGTTCAATTGGCCTAAAAAATTGTCGTTAGAAGCGAAATTCAATAAAATTTCATTCAATAAAAATACATTCAAGCAACAAATAAATTAATAGTCGCAGTAAGTTGGTGCAGCAAAGAAAGATTCAAGGGGAGAGTAAAAAAAATAAAATAAATAATCCAAAATTTCAAAATAAACAAAAGAGCACGAAGTGTCATCAAAAAAGAATAAGAGAAAAACCAAGAAATGAGTTGATACACTAAAGACAAAAGAGGCAGAGAAAGAAGGCAGGGAATCGAAACAGAAAGAAGGAACAAATAAACAAAAGAAAGAATGAAAGAAAGGAAGAATGAAAGATACAAGAAATGAAAGATAAGAAGGAAAGAAAGATAAAAGGAAAGAAGAAAAGATAAAAAGAACAAAAGAAAGAATGAAAGAAAGAATGAAAGATACATAAAAGGAAGGAAAGAAAGAATGAATAAATGAAAGAAAGAAAGAAAGAAAGAAAGAAAGACAACAAAAGGAAAGAAAGAAAACAAAGGGAAAAAAAGAAGGGAAGGAATGATGTATTGTTGTAAAATAGTGACTGTCAGCTTCTACCTTCACGAACTCTTAATGTGAATCAACACTAAAAAAACAAAACAAACTTACCCTAGTTTCTCCAGATATGGTGTTACCCCACTAGCTTGTAAATAATACGTAACTACCCCTGATCCGGGACTAAGGCTGGTCTTGATGTATGGCTTTGTTGAGAGGCCTGCCTCTACTGCTTTTTTGGCCAGTAGTCCAGCACCAAGCATTACAGAAGGGTTACTCGTATTGGTGCAACTTGTGATGGCTGCTATTACCACGGATCCTGTCAATCACGGTACAGATATTAAAATTTGGACTCGTGTTTTGTACTTTTACCAAACAGTAGCGCAGACAAATGGCGTAAAAGGAAGTAAATGTAACGAAATAAAAACAGCAAAGTCAAAGCAAACATCATATGACGGATTGGGATAATGGAATGAGATGCACATCAAAACAAGAAAACCGTTGCTTTGTCTTTTCATTGGCCCTTTTCGGCTAACCATTCAGACCCGCAGACACTGATTGGTCAAAACAACACCAATCTAGCAGTCACACCTCTGATTGGTTACTTTTAAAACACAGCTGGGTTAAGTTTCATTGATTTCTTCTGAATTTTAATTCTGACGATTTTGTACTCTGGGGAATGTCAAATTAAAGTAAACCACGTTAAATCAAACAAAATGAAACTAAACACGCTGCAAAGTGAGATAAAGTTAAATCAAAGGAAATGCAATGCAACCAAACAAAACGGCGTGAGATGTTATCTAAGCAAATCATACAAAATGAAACGGAACAAAGACTGGTGATTAATTAAATCACCGCGGCTCTGATACAATGAGGTAGAAATATCAACTATTGAGATCATCTTTTGACTCTGCCATAGGGCAGCACTTGCTTGAAAACCCAGACTGTGCTAAATTGTATATGGATGACCGCTTTCGCATAATATGCAGAGCTAGGTCGGCTTTTCACATGGCCATCCTCGAATTTGTCCACATCAAAGCAACAAAACCGTTTGTTTTGCAGACAAAAAGAATTTGTCTTTTCATTGGGCCTTGTCGTCTAACCATTTAGTGCCATGGACTCTGATTGGTCAAAACAACACCAATATAGCAATCAGACATTTGATTGGCTACTTTCAAAACACAGTTGGGTATAAGTTTTACTGATTTCTTCCTATCTCAATTCTGACGATTCCGTACTCTAAGGAGTGTCAGACGAAAACAGCTTTTCAGTACTAAAATGTTTTTGCTATTTCGTGCAGTTTTAATATACAATTTATGAAAGGTACACAGTCTTTCTAATTAGTATAGAATACTTTTTGATTGATATAAACTACACGTGGGGTCACAGCGCCGAAACACTTCTCTATGGACTTTTTTTCTAGCTTTCAAATCAAAGCAACACATTGCCAAGCCATGGTAGTTTAAAGTACACAATGAATTTCTTACTTCATAAAAGTTCCTTTACTGGAAACCTGCGATAGTTTTGCCTTAATGGTGTAACTGACGAAATCTTAAGGATAATCTTTAGAGAGAAAAATCTGCGATGATGATTAGATGCATCGTCGTTCGCACGACTTTGAGGCTAGTTCACAGAATAAAGTAGCATGTTTCTTCCTTTACTCGCTATGCACCAGTTCCGACGAGGGAGCAACAATCCCGAGTCTCAAAAAGCCACAAGCACTACTAAACAAAGTGACTATGTTATAGGGCTGCATTTGCTTGGAAATCCAGATTGTGAGAAAATGTAAAATGGCTTAGGAAATGGCTAGGTCTTGTCTTTCAATCAACCATTCTGGAATCCGTCCACATAAAAGTAAGAAAACCATTGCTTTGCTAAGAGAAAGAGTTTCCTCTTTCACAGGGTTTTTTAGTTAACCATTCAGTTCAACGGGCACTGATTGGTTAAAAAAATACTAATTGTGGCGGTCAGACTTCTGATTCGCTACTAAGAAAACACACTTGTGTGTTACTTTCATTCCTTCCTTTTCATGTTCTATTCACTTTTCGTGTGATACTCGAAAGAGTACAAACTTGTGAAATGGAGAAGACATCAGTGAAATTTATGAGAGCTTTATTTGGCTACTTTTAAAACACGGTTGGGTTGATTTTTCTCAATTGTATTGGGATTCTATTGTGTGATGCTTTTACGCATCTTGTTCTTATTGCTAATTTAAGTTTTCATGTGCCTTGCTTAAAAGTGTCAAATCTCTTAAATAAAGTACTTTTTCACAATGGGAAATAGGGAAATCACCGATATGAAAATGACACTAACTATCGTTCGAAGGTGAGCCTACAAATGTTTCCCAAAGTTAACTTATTTTTATCCTTTTAGCATCCTTTGAGCTTTCTATACACCGTCTTTACTCTGATATTCCCTTTCTTTGACACAGTTGACTTAATAATCCCATCTTTTTAGTTTTTTGAATCAGAGGACCAAAACGGTAATAATTTCTCTTACAGTTACTTCTTGCATCACGACGCAGTAGATCTTCCTTGATGAAGATTGAACTCGTACCTTTCAAACACTGGCGGTTTTAGGGTGAGGTCGACAGAGCCATGGCCTGAGGCCCCGCACCTGTAGATGGCCCAGCGCTCCAATGATAAAAAAATAGAATGGTCTGACTGCCAATATTAATATCATGGAAGTAAAAGAAAACTGGAAGCTGTATCCACTGGAAGGAATAAAAGGTCTTTGGAACTTCCGTAGTACGATCACGTCTGAACGTTCTTGCAATGCATAACGTCATAGGGCCCCGCAACCTTTTTCTGCCCAGGGCCTCGCACCCTTCAAAACCGCCACTGCTTTCAAATACCCAGTTGTATCCTTATTGTATCATTTTAATAAACTCTGAACAACTTCTGTTCTCTTTGTTACATCTTCCAAATAAGCACAACTTAAGGTTAAAAAAATTAGAAGTACACAGATTTAGGATTGCACAATCACTCTCACGTAATGTGAATTTGTCACTTTAAACGACCTACAATCCTGGAAAAATAGAAGTTACGTTTTTAATAAATTTCGGTGAAAATGGAGCAAATCACGCAAAATACTTGCCACATGAAAGGGGCGTCCATTCATGGTATTATTTGTTTTCTAGACCCTTCCCGCTTAGCAGCAGCGATGTCTGACATACAAGTCTCAATGATGCCGTTTTTCAAACATAACAAAATTTTGAAATGACGATTAGGAAAAATTGCATATTTCATAGTCCAAAATTGTAGACCTGTCATGTTGCCGGTAAGAAGTACCAATCAATCTATAATTGATTCTGTATTTAACATAATACTGCAGCACATACTAATTAGTGATGAAGCAGAACCTTCCCATGAGATACATTCGATAACATATCCAGGAACTAGTTATATGGAGTGAGTAATACGTGTTTGAACAGTTTGACTTCTTTGTCAGTTCCGTTTTTATTTTCCTTACTAAAACTATTGTCCTCTTACTTTAAGTTAAGAAACTAAGAAAACCATATTATCGGTCTTAGTTAAAATTGTAAAAAAAATTTACTGCCATCTCGATCCTCCACTGGATTATTGGTGGAGGTCCAGACAAATGTACTCTCGCGTGCATTTATAATTGGCATTTGCTTTTCAAAATTGTGAATTTCAGGGATATGGCTTATCGAGTTGTTACATTCTTTATTGTCATTGTTACCTGAATGTGAAAAATAGCTGAAGATTAGACACAAGATCTGAAGATGTTACATAAAAGATGTACTGCAACATTGGGAAATCAAGAAATTTTACAAGATAAAGAAAGGTAATTTAGATAATATTCTATGAATCTCAACCGCTTGAACATTTCTAAAAAGATGTTTGTCAGAGAAAAGTGACCAATGAAGGCGTCTAATTTGGCGTGACGGTTTAAAGAGGGAGAGCCACGAGAAGAAACCTCCACGCGCGATTGTCTTGCGACGAGACGAAGCATGCAACGCCGAGTCAACATGCCACGTTGGTAGGACGCATCAACCCGTTCTCCGAACAAGGCTTTCCGGTTCTCTCTGGAACGGGCAAGAGGTCTGAAGCCAGCATATTTTCGCGTCCAACCGGCATCTTCTCTAATACAGGAAGTAAAGGCAACCTACTTAGGGAAATCTTTTTCAACCACAGAAGTCGAAAACGAAGAAAACGCAAACGGCATGAATGGGGTTGCGTCTGCAAGGGCCAACTCCTCACCCGTTCGGAACCATCATGGTGAGCAGGTGACGCCCGACCGTCATCCAGCGACTGTGCAAGAGCGTGAAAAACTTCGAACAGCAACATGGAACGTAAAAACTTTATTCTGAAAGGGAAACTTAACAATGTCCTGCAAGAGATAGAGCTCATGGAAATTGATATCATGGGTTTGAGCGAGGTGAGGTAGACTGATGCAGGAACATTCAGGAAAGACGGGCACCTGGTGATTTATTCTGGCGAGAATAAGCACGAGCGCGGAGTTGGTGTTATCCTCAAGAAGAACATTGCCTGTTGGGCCATTTGACCGTTTCTGACCGAGTGCTCCTGGTGAAACTAAGAGGTACGCCGTTCGATACGAGCATAACTCAAGCATATGCTCCTACATCCAAAGCAGATGAAATAGAAGTGGAACGGTTCTATGCAGACGTGGACCACGCCATCGAGCAATGCAAGTCAACCGAGATGCAGATAACCACGAGCGATTTCAACGCAAAGGTTGGGAATGGGAGAGTGCACAACGTAGTCGACTCTTGTGGACTTGGTCAACAAAGTGATCGCGGCGAAAGTCTTATTGACAGGTGCATGCGGCATCGACATATGGTTGAGAACATTTGGTTTGAGAATCACTGCCGAATGTTATATACATGGGCAAGTCCAGACGGTGTCACCAGAAACTAAAACGATTTTATTACCATCAGCGAGAGATTTCGAAAATCTGTGGTGAACTGTAAGGCTTATCTGGGCGAAGATTGTGCTAGTGACCACAACCCAGTTGTTGCGACAGTCAAACTCAAGTTGAGAAAGTTCCCAGAAGAAAAGACGGCTCTACAAGAGCTTGAAAGACGACACGACCAAAGCTGCCTTCAAAGCAGAAGTGCTCAGTAAAGTCGACAAAGCCGTTCCGAACGACCAGCTGTGGAACGAAGTAAAGACTTCTTTGCAAGGTTCAGCGAGAAATAGCATTCACAAACGTCAGTGAAAGAGAACGGAAAAAGGCCGGATAACAGAGGATATTTTAGAGTTGATGGAGAGGAAGAGATTAGTCAAGGGAAAAGACGATGTGCAACATGGTGGCTTGTGCCCAAAATTTGATCGAAGTGCAATATTGCTAAAGAGGAGTGGACAGATGGCTTTCACCGGGACATTGAAATGCTGAAAAACATCGATATTAATGGGATGTATGACAAAGTGAAGAGGATCGCAGGCAAAACGTCGGGCAAGTCAGACTGTGTTAAGAACGAAGACGGCTCACTGCTCACTGACCCCAACGAGATCTGCAACCGATGGAAAAGGTACATTGAGGAGCTGCTTGCAGATAACCTTGAAAACCCAACTAAAATCCCCAGCGAAACTGGAACAAGCTTGACGAGATCAAGAAGGCGTTAAGGACAATGAAGCAAGGCAAAGACGTAGGGCCAGACAAGATAGCAACTGAGATGCTAGTAGCACTAGAGGAGGAAGGTATTGGGCTGCTACACCGCATTTACAATGAAAATTACGACTCTGGCATCATTCGAGAGGATCTAGTAAAGTCAATATTTATCGCATTACCTAAAAATGTCGGCTCAATAGACTGTAAGGATCATCGAACTATTAGCTTGATAACCCATGTGCTCAAGCTGCTACTCTCGATCATCATAGAATGCATACAAATCAAGTTGAGGCCAGAAATAGCCAAGAAGCAGTACAGTTTCATGCCTTACAAGGGAACCAGGAACGCCATCTCCGTGCCACAAATGCTGGGTGAAAGAGCGATTGAACACCAACAGGATCTCTTCCTGTGTTTCATCGACTACATCAAAGATTTTGACAAAGTTCGCCACGTAAAGTTCATCCAACTCTTGGAAGCCATTGGCGTCGACGGGAAGGGTCTGCGCAAAGTTACGAACTTGTCCTGGACTCAAACAGCAGCAGTACGGGTGGACGACGACCTGCACTCGGATTGGTCTGCGATAAAGAGAGGTTTGCGGCAAGGTAGCGCGATATCACCCGACTTCTTCAACCTGTATAGTGAGGTCATCATGAGGGAACTCGACGACCTTGAGGGTCTCAGGGTAGGCGGCGTCAACATCAACAACATTAGGTACGCAGACGACACCGCCCTGATTGCAACCTCGCAGGAAAACCTTCAAGCCTTGGTCGACCGAATTGTGACGGCAAGCCATGACATGGGAATACAGATTCGAAGACCTTCTCCATGGCTATCAGTAAGCAGGCAATGCCTCCACAGTGTCGGCTTCAAGTGGGTGGTGAGGAAATCTAACAACTAGACAGCTCCATCTTGGTAGTGAAGTAACGTTCAACGGTAGAAGCAAGAAAGAAGTGCGGAAACGCATTGCGATGGTGAAGGCAAACTCCCAGAATCTAAGACCGATTCTGACGAACCGAAATATGTCTATGTCACTAAAGCTCCGTTAACTCAAATGTTACATCTAGTCTATTCTAACTTACGGCTTTGAAACATGGACAATAACTCCCGAATTGGCACGGAACGTAGAGGGTTCAGAGATGTGGTTTCTGTGGCGGATGTTGAAAATATCATATTTTGACAGAATCACCAACACGGAAGCGCTGCGTTAAGCTGGCGTGCAGAGGCAACTACTCTGGGCTATACAGGACTGACAGTGTCGGTTCGTGGGCCAAGACCACGTGTCTTGCTTTGCAAGGACGAATTGACGGCTAACGGTCCAGAGGGTGGCAGCGCATAAAACGCTTGGACACGATAAAGGACATTGGTGGCCGAGATGAAGAATGGATAAGCACAGAGGTCCTATTTCGTTGTACGCAAGATTGATGATGCCGAAAGACATGGCCTGTAAGTAACATGGCCTACAAGTACAACTACAAGTACAACTACAAGTACAACTAAGAGTACAACTACAAGTACAGCTACAAGTACAACTACAAGTACCACTTAAATTACTGCTACAACTACAACTTCAACTACAACTACTTCTACTACTGCTAGTACTAGTACTACTACTACCAGTACTGCAACTAATAAGACTACAATTACATCTACAACTACAACCTCAACCACAATTACTTCTACTACTGCTCAAAATAGTACTACGACTACAACTTCAACTACAACAGCAACTCAACTACAACTTCAAGTACAAGTACAACTACAAGTACAAATACAAGTACAAAAATACAAGTACAAATACAAGTACAAATACAAGTACAAATACAAGTACAAGTACAAGTGTAAGTAAAACTACAAGTACAACTACAAGTGCAAGTACAACTTCAATTACTGCTGCTGCTACTACTACTACTACTACTACTACTACTGCAACTACAACTACAGTTACATCCACAACTACAATTACATCCATAACTACAAGTACGAGTACAACTACTGCTACTACTACTACTGCCACTTCTACTACTGCCACTACTACTACTACTACTACTACTACTACTACTACTACTACTACTACTGCAACTACAACTACAGTTACATCAACAACTACAATTACATCCACAACTACAAGTACGAGTACAACTACTGCTACTACTACTACTGCCACTTCTACTACTGCCGCTACTACTACTACTACTACTACTACTACTACTACTACTGCAACAACTGCAACTGCAGCTACAGTTACATCAACAACTACAACAACAACTACAGCTACAACTATACCTACAACTACAACTACAACAGCAACTAATATTTTAGATATTTTTTTTTCTGATGCAGATAATTCACCATGTATCATCTCACACACAAACACAGCTGCTCTCAGCATTTTTCCAATATTTCCTATTGATTTTATTTTCAACGTATATATCAAATATTCAGAACTGCTTTTACGGTACAGAACATTAAGAGAAACGAAGTGACAAAACCAGTTTTGTCATTTAAGGGTTAATTCAGCTGACAATCTTTATAGCATAAATCACCAGAATTGAATATAAAAGGAAAAAAACAAAGCTTATAACCAGAGCATTGTTCTACAGGAGCAAATCAGAAGTAAACTGCCTGACTGAATGTTTTTTGCTGACCAAATGAAAATATCATGGAAAATATAACCCTGTCTCCATCTAAAGTAAGCAAAGTCGTGTTATTAGGGAACGTGAGGTGGAACAAAAATTCTCAAAAGAATTTACTTGCTCGGATTTGCAAAGACTTTTCAGTAAATCTTTTACCTGGAATTAGATCGATTGATTATATTGAAATTTACTTGGCATATTTTCATTCAAACAGAACTGACCTTAGCAGTAAGCAAAGCAATAAGTTAACATAATATCATCCTTAATAGAAAATCACTTCAAGAGTTCAGATATAGGCTTACCTTTTTGAACAGACTACAAGATGAATTTCGGTCAGATTTCAGTTCCCAAGGATCTTATTTTTTCCGCTCAACACCATCTACGAGAATTCGTAAACTTGATATAATTGTTAGATTGGAAGAAACGTCGTAACACTGGTTCTAGTTTAAAAAATCTAATCGGGATTATACAGTATTCATAATGCACTATTTTCATTATAACAAGTAATATTTTGAGATCCGACGTGCTAACAACAGAGTAGATTTTAATTAGAATTTGAGATTTTTCCAATATCGCAGATTATTTCTTGCTATAATCTGGTGCAAGTGATAGTTTAATAACAAACTTTTGAAAAGACATCGTTCGAGATCTAAATCGAAAATTTCTTTCCAGCTGTTTTTTCTAAGATAGAGCCTCCTCACATTTTATTACTTTGATGTTGGACTTTATAAGGATTTCTGAAATCTACAATTTCTGAAGCCAATTTTTCTGCCCAATTACGTGGTGTGTCAAAGCAAGCAACACGACAGACATCATAGAGTATCTGTATGTAATAAATAGTTTAAAAGACGTAACAAATAACACTGTAATGACGATTAAACGTATCATTTCATATTTCAGTTTGAAGCAATCAACATCACTTCTGAAAAATTATTGTACGGTTTTTTTCCCTGACAATTCGCTGGTATTCTCCATATTAATGTCTGCTTGTAGACAAAAGTTGAAAGTAACCCCTCCTAGGTGTATTTTTCATAACTATTCCATTCCTTCAATTTAAAAAATGAATTAGAAAATTATTCTCGCGATCTTGATTGCTCTTTGTTGATAAGCTGAAAATTCAATTCGGTCAGCCATTTGAGAGTGCCAAGTCAGGCTAGCAACTCAAACGTTGAGGATAGCCTAAAAATCCTCATACATCTGTCGTCAGTGAACACAGGGGCCACCTAGGTTTTGTTGTCATTGTAAACCAGGGCTGTAAATATTTTCTCTCTCGTTGTCATTCTTACCCTCTTCCCCCGTCTGATGGATCAATTTCACGATAGGGAAGTATTGTTTGGTTAAGATGCTTTCCCTGCAAGAAGAGTGCAAAACCCCTCACGAACGAAACAATGTAAGTCTAAAAGACGTGAGCCTTTCTGTAAGGTAATGAATCACGGAGACATTTTTGAATGCATTGGATTAAAAATACCATTTCTTGATTTTATGACAAGCAAATTTTCTTCAGAAACTAGGGATTCTTGATTTTATTTTAAGAAAATAGTAAACTCTATATAACAGCAATGTTAGTGAAGTGAAATGGAAAGTGGGCGGCCAAAATGAGATTGCACAGGGTTTGAGTAGGCGGCTACCTTAACTTGCGGGGAAGGGACAAACTTGAAATTTTGACTCTTTGACATGATCGTCAATAGCGTAAACGCGCAAGCCTGGTTTATAAAGTGTCTTTTTCACGGAAGTGCAAAGAAAATTTATTACTAACAATAATGTCCAGCTTCCCCTTTGCCTTTTTTCTGTTCTATAGTTATATAATAGTGGAAGGTTCCCTAAGAGTAGTAACTTCCGTTTTACAATATCATTGGATAAACGAAGTGTGGTCGTAATTCTCTTGGCAAATCCTTAAGAAATATTTATATCAGGTGTAATTTAGGACAAACTTCCGATCATGTCAAAGTTTTATTGTTTTGTACCACCAACAAACTATTTTAAGTCATAATGGAAAAGGATCTTCAGTGCTTCAACAGTCAAAAATCCAGAGCTCCATATGTCAGCAGTGTCCCTGAAAGAAGCTAAAACTGAAGCGTTTCGCTTTGGAGCAAGGGGCCGTTTCCTGACTTAACCATTTAATTAAAATAAATACATAATACATAAAGTCGGTTATTAGGAATAGTCTTTATAAAACGTGCTCATTAGGATCTAGTGCATATTGTAGCTAAGGGGTTCGATATCGGTCACTTTCTTTTCTACGGCCTCTTGAGGATTCTAACTGAGCTCTAGATCAAAATCAAGAAACACAACTTCATGCTACTGGTCTACCACTGACTAGCAAGCCTACTCCCATACTAAAGCAAACGTTTCGCAGCTCCATGTAGATATGAACTCTGTAGAATACGACCTTTGTAATAAAATCCTATAATAAATGTACCATCTTTAGTGTTAGATTTGTTTGTGTGGAAAGCTTATAAGGAAATTTGAAAGAACCTCCCCCGTAATATGTGAGAGGTCAAATATTTAAGATATCAAATTATGTTATTATTTAATTTTGGAATAAACTGAACTTATGCAATATGTAGTCTCGGAATGTTTTTTATCTTGTTTCTTACATACCATTGATGGCATTGCATTCAACTTACAATATTATATCCTTGAATCCTTGTTAGAAGGTTAATTGTTTGTACTAGTTATAGTAAAATCACAGTTGGAGGATTGCGACCTGGCGTGATAACGGAGCCACAAAATTAGACCGTAAAATTGGCAAATAGAATTTGATAAAGATCAAAATTCGATTAACATAATATATATTACATTGGAAAGAAAAACAAAATTACCTCATAACCGCTAGGTGAACGTAAAACCTTAGACTATATGTGAAAAACATGAGGAACGTAATAACTTGAGTCATGTCCTCATGGGCGTTGATTACGGTATGATAAGAAAGACTTACCCTGTTCTCTTTTAATGAGCTGTTCATCAGCTACATGTTGTAGATTTATAGACCAAAACAATATCTACAGTATTTGTAAAGGGCAACTTTCTGTTTCAAATACACGTAATTTAACATATAGCTCTAAACGGTTTTCCTGAGGTTGCTACTAGCAAGGCTATAGACAGATAGTACTTTCCTAAAGCTTGAAAAGAATAAAGTTATACAGTAGCAAAAGAGAAGAATAAATCCAAAAACATGTGAAGATATTGCAAGAGAAGTATCATTTTTTATCGTGGAAAGTGAAAGCTAACTTTGTACTAAAAGTGATAGGAGACCTGGGAACTGTTGAAAAGCAACTAAATGAATACTTGGAAGAATTGGATGTGTCAATTCAGATAGCATCATGACAGAGATGGAGTTAGGAATTTCTAGAATTAAACGGGTGGTCATTGAATCTGTAACTTGTTTTTTGCTGCCCAAATTTTAGAGGAAATCCAAACAGTTTCTTAAAAATTGTGTTTAGACTGAAATTCTTTAGGGCAGTGAATGAGCGGGTGGATATATTTTACGTTTTCAAAGAGGTACAAACTTAATTTAAATATATTATTAACAGTCCAAGCAGAGGCGGCGAATCCGGTACGTCAGGTACGGCGCTCGCCGTTTACAAAATGTTTAGCCTTTCGCCGGCTTTTCATGCATCAAGTCGGTTCTTGAAAATTTGACTTGATTTTGTCGGTTTATCTGCTCCGTTGATGGTCGCCGAAATAGGGTTGCCACAATCTCGTCGGTCAGAATCATTTTGCTCGCCGCGCCAATAAAATCGTCCTTCCGCCGTCTCTGGTCCAAGCCATTCAGTTGAATATAATATGGTTTACAGTGGAAAATAGATCTGCAATTGTAGGAATGATGGGTATGCACATGCTATGAAAATGAGGCTGCTCAATTACGGTCATGTGCTACTAGGTTATTTACTGAAAAAGATTGTCTCGAGATTTTTTGAAGTTGGTACCTATTTTACAGTATAACGCTTAAACTCCTGGATACAGATACAAATATACCTTGCAAATAGATGCCCCTTGACTAATATTTTGGGCGTACTCCATCTGCAAATTCTTGCGCAGGCCTAAACATGAAATGATTTTAATTATTTAGAATTCATCTGTCGCCGCTTCTCCATGGTTTCAAAAATATTTTAATAAACATATTTACTGGTTTCCTGGCAAACTACACGTGACTGGCAAAGCCGTCTTTATAACCACCCAAACCTAACCACCGTGGGTTTTCAAACAATACAACCACCATTAAATTTAGTCACAAACAACTTAAAGCCAAAAGCAAAAAAGTCTGTCATGTCTGGCAAAATGATACATGACAAAAAATCATTTAAGCAATGTGTCTAGACATAAGTTGCCAAGTGAATCATTTTCATACCAGTTTTTTCCCTTCCTGTTAAAGTAATTTTACCATGATGTGGTGTTGACGATTTTCATTCACAGTATACATACATATAGTATACATATCAGTATACATCCAATTTCTATTTGTGCTTCCAGACATGATTATCTTTTGAGCTTTACAGTTGCTTGTATTCCTCATATTAGGCGTCGAAGGGCAATACAGCCATCACTTACTCGACGTTTTAGTGCAGTTATCAATACAGTTCTATATTGGTAAGTCATCTACTGAACAGATGAAGCGGAGGGAAAATAGCGCCGCTGCTGCGATGTCCTCCTTATTTGGCAAGCCGCGTCCAATATGAGTCGTCCAAAGGAGAAATTGCTGTTGGTGTGGCTGAAAATAAAAAGGGGCAAATGAAGAATAAAAAGGAAGAAATAATTTATGCAAAATTTTCCCCAGTACTGCTTTATAGGTTTTACATTCAAAACAAAATCTGCAAATGCATACTATGTTTTATGTAATTTTATATGCAATAGAACAACCTACTCTTTTGATGTGTATAATTTATACAAGGATTTGGTTACTCCGTTCTTCTGAAGTATATAAAAGTTTCCTTAATTTCTCTCACAATATGAGAAACTACACTGGTACATTCAGGGCAGAACACGTCGTGTGATTAGATGTCAAGCACCATTTTTCTATTTTCTGATAATCCCTGCAGCAATTTACCCTTTCCGTCTCAAATAGGAAGACACTGGAAGTATTCCGAAGGGACTGTTTAAAGAGTCATGGTAAGGACAACCAGGATGGATCGAAGAGCTAAAGAGACTTTTGAGAGTGAGCTTGAGAGTGTAGACTGACACCCTGGATGAAATGAAATTAAGAAAAATCAAGTTGTTTGCCAATGCCGAAAGACTAGGCTACTATTAAGAGCACTCTTTTTAAATGTCAGAAGTTGAATTCTCGTGTCTTCTCAAATGCTTTTAGTCCTTCTTTTTGTTGATCTTCCAAGCTGTCGCTTTCCAACAACCCTAGTCATCATAGGGACCAGGGGTCTCATGTAAGTCCCAAATAATTCAAGGTTTCTAGACTGAGCATAAAAAATAATTTAAAACTGCAGATTTCCCACGCTTTCATGGTCTCTGCAACCCTAGTATTCATAAAACGATCTTTGTTTCTTACGCCATAGTCAACGTTGTTAGGATTTTTTAATTTATTGTTTTCGAGTATGACTTACGACTCTCGGCTGTGGGTGCATCATATAACTTGAGCCTCAAAGCAGTGTTAAAGCTAATGCAGCTAGAACAGCGTGTCAAACTGTGCTTCTACA
>JAAAKL020010221.1:0-14525 GCA_010016065.2 Carybdea cf. marsupialis auct. non (Linnaeus, 1758)
TATGTCATAAATAATACTATGGTAATCATGATAATGATGTGTAGTCACACGACTTAGATGTGGCGATGCGGCCATTCTTAAAGAACTATCATGCGCCACAGCGTACCACCATCATTTTCATCATCATCATCATCATCATCATCATCATTACTATTATTTTCATTATCAGTATCATCGTCATCATCATCATCATCATTCTCATCATCATCATCATCATCATCCTCATTATCATCGTGATTATCATCATCATCATCATCATCATCATCATCATCATCATCATCATCATCATCAGCCGTCCTAAGTCCGTTGTTGGACGTAGGCCTTCCCTATGCCTTCCAAGTGTCTACAGTCGTGTGTAAGATGCTTCCGATATGTTCTTTGGTGGAATTTTTCAATTTCATCACTCCGTCTCGTTTTCTGGCGCCCTAGGTTCCTTGTCTAGCCTCTGGGTCTCATGGCTTGAAACTCCCGATGAAAGTGCTTATGTCGAATAACTGCACGAATAATATAAAAAAAGATGGAAAGTATGGTTACTGAATCCCACCATAATACTGTCACCAGATATAAGTATCTTGCCCCTCATAGCTCACAGATGAGACATATTTCTCTGCGATATCTCATTGTACCTCCTGATGAGCAGAGATGAATGAGCCCTGTTTGAGGGCAAGACGGCAAAAATTTGGTGTATAGACCCTTTAGCATGCATATTTCTCTGCAGATTTTTGCCCTTTCTTCCGCTTGTAAGTGTCGAACTGTTTGTGTCCTATTTCTATGGCAACCAAGAAATGTTTGTTCTGACCACGATCCCTTAAGGGAAAGGTATTTAACCAATTACAACTGTGTAGGCTGGGGTCCACCTTTTCAATTGAATGCAGCCTTCGCTTCACTGAAATTAGTTCTAGTAAGTGATTTGCGATAGTGTGATAGATATCATCACCCACGCAAATCATTTCAATAGGAAACTTTACATAGAATGATAGTCTTGTATTGCAAGGTTTTCATACTTTTGGTCCCTCCTAAAACAAAACAAGGCATGGTTCAGCAATTTTAAACAGAAGCCTGTGATGTCTTGTCCAATGTTCCTACCATCGTTTAAAAGACAGCAATTCTGGTACTCTAACCTTGGAATATGTGCTCATGCATGTGTCTTAAGAAAATTTACTCCAAAAAGGCAACCGCTCACAACCATAAAGCTATCTACAGATAGAACCAGATAAACAGTTGCGAACCTTTCCCACGTCTGTTTACAAGAAACATTTAAACAAAGCGGCAAAGTAAAATAATAGATTTCACGCCCGTTGATATCTATCAGGATTAGTCATGTGTAACAAACATTTACGAAAGTTAAAAATACCGTTGGCTTGTAAAAACCTAATTTCTTTTGATGAGAAGAGTGTTATCAAAACAGGTTTTGGTAACAAATTGTGCAACAGCAAACAACTGTGTTCAAAAATTATGCACAAGTTATCTTGCAAGACTTAGGGAACATTACATTAAAATGGTTAGAAACCAAACCCTCTTAAATGAAGTACATGTAACTTGCCTGATAGTAGGCCTACATCTGATTTTCATGGCAAAAGTTCACGCCCGACACAGTGCTCTGAATTAATGAGCCTAGGACAGGCAAAATGGTACTCTTTGCAGATTGGGTATTCCCATTATTACCGCATCTACTTTGAGGACTATCGTTTGATATAATTTCAGTACCAGTCATGATGTGTTAGAGTACCAAGAAAGTAGTTTGCGTTCTCATTGATGGTGTAGTTTATCTACAACTCAAGAAACATTAATGCATACGGCGCTGGTTGGGATCAAACCCGAGATCCCACTCAACGAAAACGCCAACTTAACCACTGTGCTAAATAGTGTAATAGTTAAGTCGATCCCAAATTCTCACCATTACCAGCAACCTAATTGCTTTCACTTTGCTATTACTAGTGAGTTAGCGTTTACGGTGTGGGAGATCCTGGGTTCGATCCCCGCCAGTGCCGTATACATATACGTTTACTGAGTTATATACTATTTATTGCATTATGCTTGTGTGTATATTTTGCCTGACTAGTTATATGAGAATAAATGGCACTGATGAAGCTAACAAGAAAACAGATGAAAAATTTGCTACTGTTGGTAGTGAGAATTCGGGACCGACTCCCGCTTGTCGTCTTAATTTTTGCATTATTTAGTGCACTGGTTATGTTGACGTTTTCGGTTTGTGAGATCCTTGGCTCGATCCCCGACATCGTCGTATGCATCCGTGCTTATTGAGCTATATTCCATGTAATACATGATTGCAAGTGTGTCTCCCTGAGTAGTTATCCATCTCTCAATATGGATGGATTCTCCCGTCGATACGACGTATGAGAGCTCAACTGTTCGATCAGCTGAGCAACCTACTCGGTGAATTAGAGTGAAAGTGGCTAAGTAGACCACAGTCACTTGTACCCTTGACGTGTTCTTCAAGCATGTTCAGCATGACACATGTGTGACAAGGCTGGGCTATCCAAACACAGGTACAATCCATCCGACGGGCTTCTTGAGTTTCCGTCTCCCCAATTTCCCTCACGTGGACTGGGTGGGCCCCGTGACTATGGTAAAGAGAAGTTGTCTAAGCTTCCCAGCGCTGGAATCGAACGCGGGTCGGTGGCTTTCAAAGTAAGCTTTTAGACCACACGGCAACACGCTCCATACATTCATACATTGAGAGATATATACAGATATATAAACACAACGGTACATACCGTTGGTGACATACTTTTCTATTTCTGTTGTATCTATTCAAACTGATAATTTCAATTCCTCTCTTCTGAAAAGATAAAAATGTTCATTATGAAGTGTTAATTGTGAATTCATCATTAGTATCAACACAATCACCATCGTATGCTTTATAATCACAATCTCCGAATTGATTTGAATATTTCATTACTATGAAACAAGCAGGCATTTGCATCTATTCTGAAAACATAATCTCTCCTTTTTCTGTTTAAAGATACCTGCACTATTTTATTCTATTTGTTAGGTGTGTGAATTTTTTTTAACATTTTATCAACACAATAAGTCGGCCTACTTTCTTTTGATGCAATTTCTACCTCTTGCCCATCCTTTCAGATTCTGATGCTGCCGCTATGTATCCCAGTTCTCTCAATAATCTATATATCTCATCCCGTGAAAATGTCTTTATTTCCGCATACCTCCTTACCAGTACAGATATGTCTGTCTGTGTCATCATCGCTCTTTTCTTCACTCATTCTTCAATAGGTTACACTTAATGATGCCTCTTTGTCACATTCCTTCAGGACAGAGATCTTCGCACGGCATAAAATAATCTTTGGTCGTTTGAATTATTGCCAAATTACCTCAAATCAGGTGTCAATTGCAGTACTTTTATATGGTATGATTACTCTTTGTCTTAACCAAATTTTATCTTCGAGAATCCTCTTAAATTGCTTCCAAATAATCATAGCCGTTTGTGCGACTGTCAGTTCCACGCCCTGGTAAGACAAATATCCGTGTAAAGTAAAATATGGGAGATTTGGTTGTCCCTGCTCTGGGAGAGGACCCATACAACTTGATTTTTGACACCATTGTACATTTTGACCACTAAAAGCAGCAGTTTTGGTCTACCTTGACACTTGTTAAAGAGATGCATTAGAAATTGAAAACGGATTTTATTATCATTATTAAAATTGAATAAATAATTACGGATGTAATGCATTTTCTCTTAAGAAACGTCATTTTGTAGAATAGTGATCATTCCCGAAACTTTTCAACAAAGAGGTATAGTAAAATTCAAAGTACACAATCCAAAGAAAAACCGTAAATAATCTGGAATTGATCGTATGAATAAACCGTTTATTGCACAAAGACCGTAAATTTGGACATTTTGATGATGCACTGAAATGCAACCAAGACATCTTCCATATCAAGGCTTTAACATCAGACTGTTTCACAGTGAGAAGACGGGGTTTTATATTTTAAACTTTTCTTAATTAAATTCTTCAACATTTACAGAAAAAATTAGAAGGATGAAGATATTATCATCGAAACTACCTTTATTGTCCGATGAATTTTGACAGTTCCTAACAGCATCCCCTTTCAACTGAATCAAGTCAACAAGACAAATATTTGTCTAGTTTGGTACTTGACAGTCGACGGCCTTTGGCAAGGTACTCAACGGTTCCTGCTTCTAAACAATCTTTCACTTTTGTGTGAAAACCTCATAGTCGAAGAAATTGATCTCTTGAAGGCAAATAGCGAAGTCTGCAAAGATCATTGTGAAATTTACTGTTTAAGTCCTTACGGATCTTCTAATGTAGTATTCAGGTTGCTCAATCATAAAGAGACTTGAGTAACTGGGTTTTATACATATGCAATTGTTTCTTTGTATTTTACTTAGTTTCCTAGGCAACAACAATAACACGCTTACATTATCTAGAAACTGACTCCTGATAAGCTAGCTTGCTTGGTTCTTTTTAATCAACCATAATCTTGAAGAATATTTTGGAACATTGCAATGGTTAGATAAAGCCAAACAACATCATGTTATCCGTTTCGTAAAAATAAAGTCCAAACGTTGAACAAATGCAAGAATCAAAACAAATTACCACATGGAAACTATTGTATCTTTTATCAAATTTTGACAACTTTTTCAGCAACTGATAGTTCTCTTTATTTACGTATTATATGGAGGATGCAATCAACATCAAGAACTCCACAAGGATTAGCCCTTGTTTCTTGATTCTGTAGCACAAGGCAAGAGCTCCTAGACAAATCCGAAGTCTTAGTAACATGTTATTCATGAACAAAGTCACAATGGAAGAGAGGTAAATGAACTGCAACAGTCAATTTCGAGAAAATTAAGCAGAACAAGGAATCAACGTTTCTCGACTAGTACTAACTAAACAAATTACATCCTTCCTGCCTTCGCAGTATTTAATTCTGTAAAATATAGCCTTTAACTTCTGACAAAGATAGCAAAACAAAAGGGCACTAATTAACTTGTTGATCCACCGATACACACTAGTGTTACTATCTTATTTGTGATTGAATCTCTTACAAGGAATATCCCAATTTACTTTGCAAGTGCCTCCTTAATTAGGAAATTAGATTATGGAGTGTCTAATTTACTTGGTCATAGAAGGATGAAAGGGATGACACCCTATATATCTAGTAGCAAATGAGCTGATTCGCCTAATTTACAATGTAAACTTATCCATCAGGTTTCATTTTTCATATAATTATTAGTCCTTAAGCATTGGTTACAAATTCTACAATAAATTTAAAGATCTCATTTTCATTACAGACATTTTGCTGGCGAATTCATATCATGATTTCTTTCTTGGCTGGAAACCTTAGTTCATCATATACTCTTAATGACATGGACTGTAGTTTGCTGATGACATCGAGGCGTAGGAAGGATGAAATGTACATTGGTTTGTAGATTACACGAAGGAGTCAGTGAGTGGGCACATAAAAGTAAGGAGAGTAACATTTCCTGACAAGTAAACCAGAACATATATAGCCAATTAGAATTCTAATGTTTGACTGTATTTGCCCACACATTATTTTTTGTGTTCTCCACATCATCAAGAGCGGTATTCCGCGGTTTTGCTCTGTCTCTTTGTTGCTACTGTTACACTTACAATGTCCGATACATATCTTTTCACATGAGTGACTTTTTTGTTATTTTCAGTCTTAAATGGTTGACAGTCTGCAGAAAGGAACCATTGCAGGAGCAAGATTCAAAATGGGTCGAATCGTTTTCTTGCTTCTGATTTGGGCTGTTCTTCAAGTCTCTGCAACCCCAATAGGTAAGTACATGACAAAGTATTACACCTAAGTTTTATATAGAGAAAGTGATAGGTCAGGTTTGCTTCAAGTTTGCAACTTTGTTCTGAAAATAATATCATACACAGGAATTGCAGTTATATTTTCTTGTCAGCGGCGTTGTCTTGTGCACACTAAGGAAGGTAAGCCCTTTACAATTTTTGAGTTCGCAAAAAGAACATGCACTGTAAAGATAGATTTTACGCTTTTAGTAGTAGTTATTCAGGAAGACTCTGGTAGCTGACATTACCCTGTCATGCCTCGTTTGTTAGCAAATTTTTATCCGAAACTGTTTCTGCGCGATCGGAGATTCGTTGGCGAACATTTGATGTACCGTATGCAGCATTTAAATCATTAAACAAAATCCAAGTAACTTTTGGTCGTTTCATATCGTACACTATCTAATTGTTGTGTTGTCATTATGTGAAAGCAAACGGAAATACTTATTTTTACATTTTGCCATGATTAGGGTCATTTAAAGAGACAGCCCTCACAAAAAACGAACATAACTTAAAACTCAAGGTCAAAAATGACTAAGTAAACGCTGTGCTAGCAAATACAATTATGACTCGCCTTACTGACTTCAGATTTGTCAACACTTAACAAAAGTATGTTGGGAACGTCAATAGTTTTAACTCGCTTTTAGATAGCTTTTCGTGTAACCCTAGACGATATAAATGATAATGATCGCCCCCGTCTTGCAAAACAATTTCATTCCTTTCTATGCAATAAGAATGAAAACTTCTCAGTGGAACGTACAACATTTCAAATGAATAGCATTTTTTCTATCTTTCCGTTTCCTTGATTATTTCTTCAGCTATGTCGAATGAGAGCTGAAAAACAAACAATACATTTCATGTTCATGATAGCTTCCAAATCGTAATAGGCGCAATTGTGACATGAAAGGATAAGCTTTATGTATAACTAAAGAATATACCGCAATAAAGAAGGCCTTTCCTTGCAAAACTGCATTCGTGATCTTTTACTTTCAATAGTTCCGACTCTTTAATCTTTATAGAGAAATAGCCATTTATGATTTTCCATCCTTAACTTACTTATCATGAAGTCGAATATTTCCATCTATAGTGTTCTGCAAGATAGTAACTTGTTAATAAAGCCAACATGTCGCATCTTGTTATCACACAGAGCAAATTGAAGCAACTCTGGATATATAAGCTCAGAGCGTAGTGTTGAGTGCAAAGAAGAGTCGTTAAAAAATTTCACAACGATCCATTCTTCTATGTTTTAAAACAGTGACATGGGGCTCTTCATTACAGCTCCACCTCCACAATCAAACAAACTGTTGTACGGTCGTAAGATTCTTAGATTCAGTAAGAACTTGGCTGTAAAAAAACCTTATTACATTGACATCCAATGTTTTTGTAGAATTGGTTACTGAGATTTTAATCTGCTCATATGTTGGAAAGAAAGGATGTTCAGAGAGAAAAGAGAAGGAAGGCGTCATTGATGTAGAATAACAACATGAACAGGGAAATCTCTTGACACACGATTCACATTTTAACTAACTCTTTTCCTATATCATTGAAGTTCTTAGAGACATTAAACTATTTCATATAAAGACACTCCCTGAGTTTTATAGTTATCCCGTAATGGACTATCTTCTAGTTGTACCATGGTGCGTGGGCACTGTACATTCCCCAGCCATCTTCTTTTGCCTCTTCATATCCTGCTGCCCACATAGGTTTGACACGATTTATCCTTGTCTATTTTACAAATTTATTGTTCTCCTATCAGCTACACTTTCGATTCTTCAGTCCGACCAAATCCGTTGCATCGTTTCTTACGTTTCGTCGGTCTCAAACGTTACTAATGTGTGACTCATTGCACTTAGCCAGCTTTTAATTTCTTTTAAAATCATAAATGCATGTCTAGCTTAAAGCACCGAAAACGTAACTTGTGACACGTAACGCGGTGACTTAAATTATTGGTTCAAAATGTGTGAAGCATGCCCTAACAATTGTTTGATCAAAACGTCAAACGAAAACATTAAAAAAATTAAAAGTTCTAAGGCAGTTCATACCAACTTTAGCCAAGTGTTGGTTTGGAAAATGTTGCTGAAAATGAAAACATGTACTATCCGTAGCATGATAAGTGAGGTCAGGACTTGGTAACCTGTTTGTCTAATTGGGTTGATTTACATCAGAATGGGGATGTAAAAGAAAGAATGAAAGCCACAGAGAATAAAAATGGAAATGCTTTTGTCATTCTTCATATCTTAGGTTTGAAAAGGTGTCTGGAGTTCCATTAACACAATGGGGTCATTAATTTTGGGACCTTGGCTTATTTGTCTAGGCATCTTTTCAGACACGAATTCGAAGGAAAAGAAGCGTGTACACCAAAATCAAAAACTGTAATCAGAAGCGCCATATCCAGGGCTGGCAAAATGGCTTTAGAAGTGGAAGATCAAATATAATTATTTTACATGCACAATGTTTCAGATCTAACGTAGCAGAAAGTTTGGGAGGGCATGGCCGCCCACTCCCTGTTTTGCCGGCCCTGTTACCATGTTACGTTTCTTCTCTGCCACAACGAGTGCAGATCCTACAATGCCAATTATTTCGGTTCTTTCCATTTACAATGACTTTCCTTCTTTTCTCTTATTCTTTCCATTCACAAATGTCGCCTTGCCATGTTCTGTACTGTAGGCTTGCTTATTTCCCTACAATTTTCTCTCCGGCATCCTCATCAATTGACTAACTATAATTCAACGTATGACAAGAATATTCATGTTTTTCCCTTTCTGACACGACTCAATAAGCTTCCTTTTGCTCTATGCCATGTTCACATTTCTACAGATCTTCAATCCCTTTTTCTAGGATGTCTGTAGTACCTCATTTCCAAAGACAAATATAACAGTAACGGATAATTCAACGTTAGTGAAGAGTGGTTAAGTATTGATATGCTGGTCGAGGGTTGCCGATGCTTTGTTTGGATCATACAACCTACCCCATCCCACCCCTTCTCCTCTATAAAACATGCTCATTGGGGACACAAACTGAAATTTAGTAAAGTTTTAAGACCTGAAGACCATTGACAGTGCAACTGTTTGTCCTCAAGAGCAAAGATTTGTATTTTCATCTCTAATGCTGCCTTGAAAACACAATTTCTACACCTAAAGTTTATTTTGCCAAACAATATTCAGAGAACAGTTGTGTGCTTAAAATGCATCACAGCAAATTAATATAAAGATTAGAAGGTTTGTGAGGCTGCAGCAGCTTCAGTTTCCTCTCAACTGTCCCTGATATGATCTGAAAACAAATTATTTCTGTTCTTTACAATCGCACCTCATGTTAGCTATTTTTGTCTGAGGAAAATAATTTTTAGTACATCAAGGAGTTTTAGGCAAAACATTTTCTTTGAATAAGCAACACTTACCTAATTTTAAATGTTACAAAATGAGGTCGTCAGAAGAATAAGCTACAGAATTTAACTTTTTCATCGTTGGAAAAATCTTATCAATCCTATCATTGCCATTAAAAGTGAAAGTGAAATTGGAGCTCTGAAAGTTTTTCCACGACACGGAAATAAGTAGGGCTATGCTCTGAAGAGAAATTACAAGATACAGAAGCTAGATTACTTCAGAAGGATTGTGGTAAAGTCCTGTAGAGACCTCGTTTAGTTTAGTTAAACAACTTCGTGTACCTTCATATAGGTATGTTCATATATTTATAAACAGCCATATGTATAGGCAGATAGTTGTAAGCCTAGTGAAGCCAACTTTAAGACGTTGTAATGTACAAGGGGTTTAGGAAACGAGTTTTGCATCAATCGCACATTGGATGAGATCCACTATCGTAACTATCCCTTTATGAATACCTACCAGATTCGTCCAAGCGCCCTCTTATAGGCTCCCTCTTATAGGCTCCCTCTTATAGGCTCTTTCTTATAGGCGCCCCCTTATAGGCACCCCCCTTATAGGCACCCTCTTATAGGCACCCTCTTATAGGCGCCCTCTTATAGGCGCCCTCTTATAGGCACCCTCTTATAGGCGCCCTCTTATAGGCGCCCTCTTATGGACAGTAACATTCCACTTGGACGCTCCTATCACCCCTTTGGAAGATAGAGGCCACTTTACGAAACAGTGCAGCGGTCACCAGAAACCCATTTAAGTCATTACCAGACTAACAAATGACATTAAGTCTATGTACTGTTTTTATATTGCGTACAAACTTGTTTATGTGATGAACATGGCTTTATGATAACTTCCATCCTATGTCATCTTTTATGAACACTTCCCAGCAGGCACATTAACATCAGACACTACTTCTAGAAGTTCTACTGGTCATCTTTATGGAAATGCATATAGTTATTGATGCTTATCATGTTTCTTTTGTACCAGATTCTGTACAATAATCCTAATCTAAGACGTCCTGCTGCAATTCCTTTGTAGTTACCGTCCATTATTCAATATTCTTGCTGCTGGAGTTCTCTCGCAGTGTCAAAGTGACGGGAGAGTGTTTCGTGACCGCGTGAATCAAATTTTTGCTATAAACCTCTTGTTGTTCTATGAAAAGATACTGTACTCGGTTAGGAAAAGGTTTTGGGGCGTTATTTGCGTATTTTGATACATCAATGCCGTGGAAGACGGGGAAGTATCGAACATGCATCGCCTTATGCGGGCAACAGTAACGGGGGACGGTACGGGAGGGCCATGTCGCTACCATTCAGTGACTTCAAATTCTTCACGTAATCAGTGGCGCGGTGAAAGGCAAAAGTTATGTAAAGGCATTACTTTTGAAGTAGGTAATATATCAGAGGTGCATAACGCAGATTATCAAAAGGATGATCGAAAATACAACCGGTAGTCCAGCACCAGTACCAACCTACTTTTTAACATATTTCAGCATATCTCTCCAGACTTTATCAATGGGACTGCAGTGTTAGAATTCTTGGATGTTGGTGGCAAAATCA
Source organism: Carybdea cf. marsupialis auct. non (Linnaeus, 1758) (assembly GCA_010016065.2). Classification (NCBI taxonomy): domain Eukaryota; kingdom Metazoa; phylum Cnidaria; class Cubozoa; order Carybdeida; family Carybdeidae; genus Carybdea; species Carybdea cf. marsupialis auct. non (Linnaeus, 1758). The sequence goes on from JAAAKL020010221.1 coordinate 10,756, forward strand.
AATAAAACTAACAAAGAAATACTTGTCTAAAGCAAACAAATTATATATCAATACCCCTTTATCCAAAAAAGGTGGTCCATCAATGCTAGCCCGAGCAATTAAGAAATAAACGTGCAAATCTCATCAAACGAGAAACAAATATGGAAAAGTACCGATGATTTATACTGGCTATGTATTAAACCACTGACACAAGCAAAGAACAGATATTCTCTTGTTTTTTCATAGGAAAGGAAACCAGTTGATGCCAACTTTTAAACAGTATGTAGTAGTATTATTCTCACTTCTTCCTCATGTTGTATAAAATGTGATTGCTTATGATCTAAAAATCCCAAGACGCAAACGAATATAAAATATACTCTTTCCGCAACCCTTTCTCCACCATATACAAATAATGATTGTGGGCGGAGAAAGAAATGCTCTAAAAGGACAAACTTTTAAGAGGACCTAGCCGCTGCAGCTTTTTAGTGAGGGGGGGGGGGGGGGGGGGGGTGAAGGTGCCGAGACCGTTGGACAATGTTAGCATTACTTACTTCCAAACTTAGTTTATCTTCGAGATTTCAGGATGTGATAACTGTCAGAACGTAGCCTAAACAGACGTTTCAGCAAAGAATATTCACTTGAAATAGCATTTTGGGATAAATTTGCGAAATATTCCTGTTCTCTTTGTCTGAATTCAAAACAATCTTTCCTCGATCCGAACAAATTTTCACTACATGCTTTACACATAACACGTGTTAGATAACCATGTGATGATTATTTAAACAAATTTCCATCTTAGTTACTTAACTAGCTATCTTCCAGTGGGTCATGAATGTGAGATCTTTCAGTAGAGCCATATTGACAGTACAGAAACTCAATATCTCAATTCATCAAAATCACAACAATCATCAGTGTTTACTTTTTCTTTGTTTACTGTTTAAGATATATTTGTATCATTACTTTTCTGATGTCCTAGTGAGTCTTGACTTGTTGTGACTTAATACTCTTTAAAAATCAAATAAATAAAGTCCAGTGGTTGAATCTGACTTCGATGTTTGTACAACAGATAAACTGAGCTAATTCTTTCAGGAGCCTTTACGAAATTGTCTGTGGAAGAGTAACGCAGTCCCAAGAGATCTCACATACTCTAAGGCTTAATGTGATTCTTTGAACAGTAACCCAAACGCTACAGCATTTTTATTATTCTGATGGAATTCTTTTGAATTTTTGTGGTCAGTGGTATACCCAACGTGTTCAATTAATATTGCTGAAATAGAATGGCATAACACCCTGAGTTTCTTTTGCAGCATTTTTTTAAAAGCCGTGTGTTTATTCAAATAATATATTTAAATTTACTAATATGCCTTTACTGGCAAAATTCCATACAGAACAAACAATATTTCCATTGATACTTTCTCAAGAATCCTACATCAGTGGTTCTACACGGCTTGCGAATTAGAATTTATGCAAGTGCTTGCATAGTGTTTTTCAGAAATATTCAGATGTTTTGCTCTTTTTAACCATTCATCATCAAATTAGTAAATGATATGGTTATCCTTTATTTGTACAAAGTATAATGATTTGAGTTTAGAAAGAAATATTACAATAATACTTTAACGTAGGTTTGCTACAGATAATGCTGATGAAGCTCAGGCAAGTCATGAGTTATTGGGAGAAGTCTGTAAGAGACCTCCCTCTCCATTGTGAGAGTGTATTTCTCATGACCCCGTGCAGAATACGATTAAAGAGAATATTGCTAATAGAAAAAACAGAGCTTAGGTGGTAATTGTGAGAGCTTGCTTCCATTTTTAAATGATGTAAAGTGCTTTAAAAAACCCGATAAGATATTTTATTGAGCATACAGAAAATAGTGACTCATAAACAAATCATAATGTATAGATACTAATAAATATTTATGTGGGGTCAACTATTGTGCCCATATTTAGATATAAAGATTTTATAGATTGAACCATTAAATACTTGAGGTTTATGCTGCCCTTTGAAGTGTTGAGATGAGCCATTTACAAGATTTTAAAAGCTTTTTCGCACTTCACTTAGTCCAGTGAGACCGTCAAGTTACAGTCACGTCTCGAATAACTTTCAACTAAGGCTGTAATCAGTTACGTAATAGTGTGAACCACATTTCACTTTGCAGACTATGAAAGGAATTTCTTAGAAGAGGTTGCAGACGACAACGCAGAAATTAACGAAGCTGTAAAATCGGGAACATATGATGCGAAGTCACGTGAGTCGTCTATGTTTTATATATCTATTTTTGTCTATAAATATTTATATAAATATCTATAAATATCTATATTTATAACAAACTATTGATTAATCGCCTCGGGGCTCCTTTGTATAAATAATATTCAAAAAAAAATTTGCAATATTTTTCAACTGTCTCTTTCTAAATGTGGCTTTTTCGGCAAGGGTATGATTGTAGCATTTGTACTGCAGTCAATCACATTTGTCTGGTCTCAGTGCAAGGTTAATCTTGACAACGCAATTACTATAGCACGATGAGAATAAAAAAACCATGTTTATGAAGATCAACAGATAGGGTATCATTTAGAATCAACAGCTATTTCAAAAATTCCTTTTCATAATGTCTAATATGTAAACAGATAGTAAAATGAAAAAGCAACTTGTCTATATATAACTAGCATGTTGATGGATTAGAAAAGATTTTATTTTCTTCAAACTGCCTTTTTTTTCAAGATGTAAAATAGGTTCATAACTAAGGACATGTTAAAAACAATTTTTCTGTTTGTTACTATGCATCATTAAAAATACGCAACGAAAACGGTTAATGTACGAAAAGATACAATTCCTGTTCTCTGAGGAACTACATTTCTATTTTTTTCCCTTCGTTTGTAACAGATAAAGAAATCAATCCCCAAAGCAGTAATGATGAATTTTCAGATGAGCTTATCAATTCAGAAAAGCCAGTTGAAGACATGTTCCGTGACCAAGGCGAAGAGTCAAAGCCCGAAATGGATGGTAGGTAGCTTCCGTAGATAAATTTTCTTTCCAAATCCATATTCACTCATAAAGTGTCAATGTGTTAATTACAAAACATGAGAGCAAAGCGAGAAACATACTCATGGTGTGATTGCAGATTAAGATGATGAAAATGTATAACTGTAAATACGAAAGTAAATTAGATACTTCTGAAACAAAAATTTATGATCGATTTATTAGCCCCCAATAGTGAGATGAGTTAGCTCAGTTGGTACAGAGGTCGTCTAACAAGCAGAGAGATGGTGACAATTGCTAGAGTCCACCCTCGGCCATCAATCTGAAAACTCCTACTGCAAAATCAGCTGGAAAATGGGTACCTGGCAATAGTTGGGAAAGGATAAGGCGACAAGGAAAGGAACCTGCCATCCTACCCAGAGGAGTCGCGATGGCATGTCTGGAGGGGGGGGGGGGGGGGGGGTAAGACTAAATTTAAAAATCAGAAAAGTCCAAATTTGACCTGAATACTTTTTTTTGAGAAAAACACATGTATTAGGGAAGTTTTAAGATTATTGTAATGAAAAGCGACTGTTTTTATCTCTATTTTTTTTGCATGTACTATCGTAAGCAGGAAAGTCCATACAAATATTCTCAGGCATATATACTATATTCACTGAAACTTGTTAATACATACTTGAAAGAAATATCACGTTTTCCAAGATTGTGAACACAAAATTAAAATACGTAAAATATACTTTTTTAGTTACTCAGTTAGGCGCCACCATGGTTGGCGCCGAAGCGAAAATTTTGAAAATCAAGGTTCCTAGATCGCT
>JAAAKL020010222.1:0-14524 GCA_010016065.2 Carybdea cf. marsupialis auct. non (Linnaeus, 1758)
ACAACAACGCGAAAAGCTCGCCTCCAGTCTGGCCTCCAGATCGCTCGTTGGTATGGCCTGTAATAAAGTACGCCATGCTTCCATTCCACCTCCCCCCTGTACTTGAAGCCACAATCCCTCAAATTAAACTTCCTAGATATGTTTCCGTTTTTGAATGTGCAGTTTGAAATTTGTCTTAAAATTATATTTATGAGTGGGTGGATATTATTACGTTAATGAGTGGGTAGAGACTACTACATACAGTATATGTACAGTAGAACTTTGACGGGAAGAATGAAAAGCGATCACCGATACATGTTTACAGGAAATCACAAAGAACGTACAAACAGATAAAACAAATGGTACAAATTAAAAGTGTAAATGTAAAATTTAGAATGAAAGCAACGCAAGTTCAAAAGCAAAGTCTTTCTGTTTGCATAAAACTGCCCTCAAGTGTAAATTGGAGACTGACTCCAACACCCTTAAGTGGAGGTCACTACTAGTCCTGTATTGTACAGAAAATCTAGTGTCTGGATAACCCTCTGCGCATTTTACATTTGTTTGCATGTAAAACGGTATTGCCTTTTTATGGTTGTCTTACGCGTTTGGTTACAAAGTAACTGATAAGTTCAAACATATTCCCAACCTTCCCTCATATTCCATGCCTGTGTATAAACCATCCATTCTAGCAACTTGTTTACACAATCCCTTAGAGCACTGAGTTTAAAGGTAGATATTCCGATTCAGATAACTATTTCTTACTTTCGTCCATAATTATACTGTATTTTGAATCCACTGTTTCCTTTCATCGTTTTACAGGATGAGATAACTTCAGCCAATTCTGTCTCCTTCAACGCCGATGGATCAAAGATTTACTGTGGTTTCAGTAAAATGATTAGGATTTTTGATACGTCAAGACCAGGGAGGAATTTTGAGGAGAGACCGTTGTCAGGTAATATTATGAAGACTCAACTTTTTGCTATCCAGTGGGCTGTTTAAGAATCAGAAACTTGTCAGTGTTAGTAAACGATATCCAAGTTTTTCAAGATTGTTTTGTTCCCCGTTATCTATTGTTTTATAAAATGCTAAGTGTGTAGAATTTGTATTTCACACAAATGTCCTAAGGTCAAGTGAAGGGTGATCTGCTTGTTTTCACTTGAGGAGCGAATCAGTATGAGAAAACTCACCGAAAATGGACTAATTTTGGATGAGCCTGACACAAGGTACAGAGACTCTTTTTCTTAAGTGATCAGAAATATGTGGCACTGCAATAGGAAATGACAACCACCGCAACGGGGTTGATTGTGGTAGTGATTTGAGTTAATAGGATGGTGGTAATGCTGATTATGATAACAAATGTAGTAATCGTGCTCCGCTACAGGTAGTGCAAGGCTTAACATGCTACCCGTAGCAGGCTAGGACCAGACCTGACGGACTTGTTTCAGATATACTAGGGTTAAAAGTATCCAAAAGTGCATTGGAATTACCCTTCTTGCTCCCGGATTAGCTGATCCCATGTTGCCGTATCTTTTATGCCCTTCACGAAATTGCATACCTATTTAGTATTAGTCTGTTTTGTCACAATCGATTGTTTTGTAGGAAAACTTCACTTGAGCTCGACACAAGCTGGAATTATCTCCTGCTTGGCTTTTAATCAAAACTACGGTGGATTGTATGCCTCGGGGTCGTTTGGAAGAACAGGTAAGTCTTCTAAGAGAATTCGCGTTCGGTTTATGGAACTGAACAAGTCAGCAAAGTAAGTTGTATATCTCAGTTGGCATCATTAACAGTAATTTTTGTCATCCTTTTGTTTGTCTAAGTCTGACTTTCCTCAATTATTCACCACAGCGCCACCAAAATCCCCACTCCTTTCAACTTGGCTAATCCATTTAAGCTGTCTTTTCGCTATTTTCTAATCGATTTCCGTATAGGAATAACCCCCTTACTGCTTTTTCATTTAGTATGTGTGTCACTCAGGATGTATTGCATCATTGAATCTGTTTTAGTGGGAATTTATTCGGAGGAAGATGGCCTTCAGTTATGTATCCTAAGTGGGCACTCGGGAGGAGTAACACAAGTAGCGTTTTCAAAGGACGGAACCAAAGTCTTCAGCGGTGCTAGGAAGGTAGGCGTGCTTATTACGATATTGCATATAGATACTACGAAATATCGTAACTTAGTTAAACAAGGGAAGAACATTTATGTGACGTGGCATACCTTGTATATAATGCGTTTGACATGAGCTTCTTCCCATTTCTGAGACCAACGTCAGCTTACTAATTCTCAAATAATAATCACCTGCACACGTGCCTTGGGCTTAGCTTCGCCAGGCCCCGGGACGTAAATAGATATTGCAATTGACCATAGAAATACAGACGGAAAAGAAGTAAACAAGGTTTTTCTTTATTGGGGGAAAAGGTCCTGTAAAGTGAACATAAAGCGTGCATTGTTCTTTGTATATTGCCTAAAATGTTTACTACGGCTTTTGACAAATCCCCCAGCACCTACCCAAAGTATTGGCATGCTTCAGGTGAGCGACAGTCAGCTTACTTTGTGCCAGTATAAATACTAAGAGGTGGATAACTTCGTAAAAAGTTTAAATAGATATGAAGAGTTTTTAACGCAAGAAAAGCTGACTTCCCATTATAAGCAAAAGAGCTATCATCTCTTCAATCGGTAACTTTTTAGAATAATATAGGCTATTCCCAACCCTTGCTATTCCACGTGCGTAAGATTTTCGCTCATAGTATGTAGTATGTAGTATGTAGTACTGACAGGGTGTCCATGCAAACTTTTAAAAGATGAGGGTAAGTCAAGTTTAGGGTAAGTCAAAATGACGATCAAGATGCGGATGTTAAAAATTGGACTGGCTCAGAGGACTTCAGTATTGATCATGAAAGGGGGTAGCTTCCCCAGTATCGCAAAAAAGAAATGCCATGTCGATTTATTTCTGTCATAAACTAACAAGGATAGCAATCTGACAATGGTATGTAATAGAAGTTACCCATTCTCCTCTTTATATCTCGAAATTAATGGACTTGTTTCAGGGCTCTTGGTTCGCGACTCATTTCATATCCTTCACTCGTACTGATTATCAATATAAGCAAATAGATCTCTATACTGTCCTCCCGATTATCGTTCCAACGGTACAAAACAACAAGAAAAATGCAAGTGCCTCTTACATACACTCCTTAATAGATGCTCAACCTACCTTTATCATTTTTTTCAAATGTCGTTCTGGCTAAGCTTTTCTTCTCACTCTAAGTGCATAAAATAGCATCAACATGTTGATGTAGAACCCGCCCACCTTATCAGAACTGCAACTTAAGGTTATGCTTGCCAACGATAATATAGACATAAACTGCAATAGGAAATACGAGATTCAATAAACATTTTCATACGTTTTGTGTTAAAAGCACATTTTCTTGTAACTATTTCTTTAGGACAACCTTGTATTATGTTGGGACATCCGTAATACAACTTCAATTTTGAGCTCCTACAGAAGAGAAGTGGCGACTAACCAGAGAATTCAGTTTGATATCGACAGGTATGAGGCCTTATCTTTACGAAATATTTAATTTTGCTACTAGTAGAAAGGATGAGAGGTGGGTAGGTGGATGATTGGATGATTGAGTATTGTGCACAAGCATACAAGAGAATGATAAGGGCTCACTTTCTTGATTCTCCCAACTTTGTAATCGTGCTCGACAATTGCAGCAAAAATATGTGCTTCAAAATGCTTTAACGATACACAGAAATTATGGTGACATCTGTGGAATAATATTATATTTACTCACCGTGATCAGTGTTTCTAGTCTTGCCTTGATAATGAGTTGATCAATCGTGTAAGGAGATTGAACAGCGAAAAATTCCAATAGAGTTTCGATTGAAAGTATTTTTCTACTCAGTGCCTTGCCCCTCCACATTTAAGTAAAAAGTAGTGGAGTCTTAGATAAATCAATAGTTATAATTTTATTTTGTGGGCTCATCAAAACAGAATATAGCGTTGAGAGCTGTGTTAGCTAATTCCAGCTTGGTAGTTACCAGAAATGTAAGACTGTTCGACTTGTAGGAGGAGCTTATAGTGCAGAATGACAAAGTGTGTAACACAATTATTTCTAGCCTTCTGAATGACCTTAAAACTCACAATATGGGGTTAATTCTCTAAAAATATTGAGTGAAGATTGTTAAAACAATTTTTAGGGCTTAACTTTCCCCCACGTCGCAAATTAAGCGGAAAATTCAGTTGAACCACGTCTTGACAAAGTGGATTGCTTCCGTGGATAATTTCCCTGTCTATTCAACTCGTTATACGAATGCGCGATTACCGGTTATAAAGAGCCAGCTTCTTGGCGTTACATCAAAATAGCGTCTTCGTGACTGCATTGTTGAGACAACTTTAGACTTATACGATATATATAAGTCCTTTTTTTATTGGTATGTAATTGAAGTATAGGTTCAACAGTATTTTACCTCTCTCTCTCTTCTTCGCATCATTCTTCTTTTCTTTTTCAAAACACCTAAAATTATTACCGTTCCTCTGTAAAGCCATTTCATACCAACAATAGTAAAAGATGCCAAAGAAATAAAAAGAAATCAGAGTATTTATAATTCAGTGTCAACCATATCATGAGGCTTAGTACAAAGTTAAGGAACACCGGATATTATTGTTTGATAAAATTTTACAACCATTACAAGCTAGTCTTGTTCTATTACTTTCATCTTTAAAGTCTTAAATTTATTAGAATTTTGTGGAAAAGTTCAAACGGAAGAAAAAAAGAGAGGCAAACGCGATGGTGCAAGAAAAATATTTTAGCAGGCGTGATTTGGATTACGTAGAGTTTGTTCGTCAAAGAGATGTTAATACGCAACGATCCTTCTTTAACTAAGTGTTTTGAATTGTATTTGAAGGTCTGACAGCTGTCTCATTAGTGGAAATACGAATGGGTTAGTGTCAGTATGGTCTATGGATAATTCAGAAAACGATGAAGCGCTGCCCGAAGAACAGATCCACTGTTTTAGTTTTTCAGCACATGCTGATGCTGTGAATGGAGCAAGGTATGCAAAACATTCGTGCATTTTACATCCTGAATTTACAGGTGGGCATGAGAAGAACATACCGTTTTGCCCTTTTCTAGTTTTACTCCAGGGTGCATCTTATCCGTGCTTAAATAATATCATTAACCTATTAAATCTCGTAAGATCGATTAAATACAATTATGATCCAGAAATGGTATCTGTCGTCTGTGAAGAGGACAGGAGGAGAGATCAAGAAGTCCACTTTAACCTCGTACAGCCGGAGATAACGTGACTATAAAGGAAAATGAAAAAGACTGCACAATATCGCTGGCGTGTTCAAACTAGGATTTGGTTCAAGACGCGTCCTAACCAGGACTCTGTCACCAAACAAAAACCATGACTAAAATGATCATACGAAAATGGACGTGCGGATCGATGTAATTTTACGGTAACTGTTGCCTTAAAGATATCCGCATTGCTTTTGTGTCCGAAACAGTAATCATCTGTAAGGAGAAACCAATTCGTGTTCCCTCCCCTACTCTTCAACCATTTCAAAGATGTACCACCCACTTCCTTTATGAGTATTGTGTAGATGATGGTCCTCAGAATATCGTGATTTTAGCCACCGTGATCTTTCCAACCAAATTGAAACTGAAATTGGAAAAGTTAATACAAGTAGAATCACCCGGAGAACAGCTGAAAGGTTCCTCGTTCTGTTTTAAAGCAAAGAAAGCACTCGACAAGGACATAGTGCAACGGAAAATCAGGCCCTCTTTACAGGTATGCATCTCGAAAACAACAGTGGTCGACAAACTGCCAAGACAGACAGACTTGGTTAGATTGTTTTATGATCAGTATTTTAACGGTATTAATACGGACTTACTTCGATGAAATGTACGATTTATTCGCACAACGTGAAACAAGAATTAACAATAAAGAAAGGACCCAGAAAAAGGATCAGTGTCAAGTGAGGGTGCAAAACCAAAAAAGAACCAAACTGACCCATGAATGAAAGTGAGGCTCTAGACCTTTCCCTCTCATCTGTCGGTCCTGCTTAGCAGCAACCATAAGGGCTTGTTCTCACTTCAGACTTGTTTTTGTGGGAACCGAACTGATGAGAGTGGAACCAAACGTATTTGAAGTTTTTACTCATGAATAACCTATAAAAGTTTGTCTGCTTAACTGAAACAATATACTTTTCGTATTGTTCCAGTATGCTTCCCGAAACTAGATAACCTTTACCAATAAAAGATTTTGAAAATATTTACTTTAAAACTATCCCTCATTGCTTAGAGCAAAGAACATGTCCTCCATGGTGTTTTTATTTTGGCAACTTCTGAAATTGGAGCTCCTTTTTTGTTCAGTTGGTGATCGTAAGTTTCTTTTAAACCCCTATTGCAATGGTTTCCAGCCTTTTTCCGAAAGTGACCCAAATTAGTAGTTCCCATCCGAGTAGCGATCCCAGCACAAATGTAGTTAGAAAGTTGAATGCCTAACCTTTTTATTTTAACATTCAATATTGATTATTGGATGCACAAGTCTTACAGCTATTAATTTTTCAAAAAAGGTTTCATTGAGGTTCCATTGAGGACAGTGTCGCAATAATGTCACTAGCAATATCGTCTCTGCTCTGGCTCGGGCTCGGGCTCGGGCTCGGGCTCGGGCTTGGGCTTGGGCTTGGGCTTGGGCTCTTGCTCTGGCTCGGGCTCGGGCTCGGGCTCGGGCTCGGGCTCGAGCGTCTTGCGTCTTGGATCTTGGGTCTTGGGTCTTCGTCCTGTACCTGTACCTGTACCTATGCCTGTTCCTGTTCCATAGCCGAGAAAGATTGTTCACCTAAAAATGACGATGCATATGACGCCAATTACAATATATTGCCTCTTTGACCGACATGGATTTATGGTTTAAGTATCTGGATCAAGATACGCCACAATAAGACAGTAACTTGAAAAAGATCTTGTAATCTAGCTATCTTTTCACTGGCTATGTCATCCTTTGTAAGGCATGCTAACGGAGTATGAGATAGGTAATAAACCATTTGGAAGAATTGGACATCGAGATTCGGAAAGTAATGCTTGACAGGAACTGTTCAGACAGCAGATGTTCTTAAATTTCATCAGTAACGTGTTAAGTGTGAATGTTATCGGATGGCTCTATATGTGCCAGCAACCTTTGTAGTAAAGCAACTGGTTTTTTACTGTCTTCCCCTTTTGGCATTTTCACTGTTGCGATAAATCCGTTTATTTTGTCACTGGTAAATATGAAGTTGCTATCCCTACCTTGAAAATTGTCGTCGATTGCGTCTGTTAAGGCGTTGAAATAGATCTCTGATGTAACAATACCTAGCAATCCACTAATTTGAACCCGAAAGTTATGCCTCTCTAAGAACTCAAGTAGTTTCTCGCGTACTTTAAAACACGCAGAATAACATTTGCACAGGATAACTAATGGACTTGAGTTAAAACCGACAATTTATATGATCTGTGTTAATGTCCGTTCAAAATATTCTACCAACCAATGAAGTGCAATTTGAATTGATATTGCATTTGACTGCTTGAGATAAAGAGCAGTAAAGCTTTCCAGCATCTTGCCACAGCCCTATTGTGTTGCGTAGTAACGCTTGTTTTTAACCGAAAACAAAATGGTCTGATGAGAGTATAAGGAATAGAGTATTTAGTTTTTACACTTGAATTTGCTATTTAAGAATTTCTGCTGATAAATTATATTAAAATGAAGTTTCTACAAACCCACAGATAAGAGAAAAGTAAAATCAACGACCTTATTTTGTGATTTAGTGTTTGTCTCACTGAACGACGTAAATCTATTGTTTGTATTTTTATGGGACGATAGTGTAAACTTGAATAGGGGATGAAAACAAAGGTAAAGAACCAACGGGCTTTTTATCGTTCTGAATGCGTTCTATAAATACCCTGTATATATTTATATTCTATAAATATTACTTTGTATCGGTCAAGGAATATGTCACCGTGACTAGGTTGAGTTGTATGGCGTCAGACGAGTATATTTGGCTGTTAAGGTTTTCATAACTGCTGTAAAATAATCTCCGATGGTAGGTTTTATATTGGGTTTGACTTCAGTCTACTAGCCGATAGAAACTAAAAGATTAGCAATTAATGCGACGTTTACATGATTTCGATAGGCATTAGCATATTTATCCCGATTATTCATTTCCGGTGTAGACGGATAGCAACTTAATATTTGGTTGAACTCTTCAAGGTTTCAAAGGTACAAAGAAGAAAGGACACGCCCTTTAGCTCTTAATGACTCTTAGCAATAGCTTATACCATAAGTGCTGGATTGATCTTAATTTCTTAAATAAGCAGTGCCTTGAAATTATATTATATTAAAAGGGAAAATGTTAGGGTCATTTAGCAGTTTTCCGATTCTCCACACGAACACACTTGCCTACAGAATTTCAGCCACTGTGGTCCAACGGAAAGGCAGACAGACAGACTTACGCTTAAATACGTTGATTCTTCAGAAATTCTTTGAATAGCGGAAAAGTTTTGCGGTGGTCCATGTTTAATACGTTTAACTACCTAACTTTTTGTCGAGCAGTTTTAAAGGGAATGTGATGATTCGATCAGCTATCATTAATTGCAGTCGTACTGCATAAAACCTACGTCTCAAAGATCGTCTTAAGACAGAGTTCAATACTCGACAGAGTTGAAACATATGGTATTGTTACATTTGATACTCTCCAGCTATGAACTTATCAGAGAGCGTTATTAAAATGCATAAATCTCCAGTTACTCAACATCACGTGTTTGATAAAATTACTTACTGTTCCTGATAACTCGATGTAATGATAAGGGCAAGCAAAAAAGTCAAGATTGTAAATTAAAATCAATAAAATTTTAGCAAACATATTTTTCGTCCTATGAAGTCAAATATCAATGAGCATGCAAAGAGAGCACTTGAATAACCTGAAGCTTCCGTATCGCGATATAACGAAAGTACTGTTGCATACGTCTTACAAACTTTATCATCGAAGCAAAGTCGGACAAAGCCACATTGGGGTCTGCGTATCATAATATAAAGGCCCTCGACCCTGGTTTCGACGCGTGCAAAGTAAAACCTTATCTTGAGAAGAGAATGACATCAGCGATATTACAAACTTGTAAAGCTTGGGGCCTTTTTCTTTGGCAAATTGCGATGCAGATGACTCACTTTAGTTGATCTGGAGTGTTTTGTTCTCTGGTATTTTAAGCTCCAAAATTATAATTATTATCGTGCAATAATAATAACAGTAGATCATGACAGTAGACCTTCGTAGTAATGGAATTTGAGATACTGTGGCTGTGTAATTATCCACTTAATGTTAGTTATGTTAGATCCAAAAAAGTCAAAATTTGGAAAGACGTAGTCAGAATTATAACATTGGGGGTCAATTTCTTGCCCTCTTAGTAATGATGTAATTGAAAACATTTTAGGTATGCTAACACAGAGCGGGATTTTCTGGTATACGTGGTTAGTAAAATAAAGGAAGGAAGTTGGGAGGGGGGAGTGGTCATACCACTAAAGAACTGAAGGTTAATCATATTTGTTTCCGTACACCAATTGCTGACCCGCTGGTGTTATACTTGTGTAACTGAGCCTCTCGAGTTATACCATCTATGATCCTTAGGTATTTATTGTCAGCAATATGATTATTGTTTGTGCTTTAGTTCATAGCTTTGATATATGGCCATAAAAAGACGATGTTTTTCAAATATCAGCAATCTTCTTGCATCGTACCCTTCAGTATGTTTTATATTGACGATTGTCGCTTGTAAAAGCTTTACGCTTTATACGTTCATCATAGTTCTTACTCGTCGCTTTTCGTATCATCTGTTTAAATATCGACCTCAGTCTCGGTCATTGGTGACTGCATGTCGGTATGCTATGTTGAACGACAGATTTATTTTGTATTATTGGTATCATAAATTTTATTGACCGCGCAATTTAATTGGAAATTGTGTGGAAGAAAACCCTTGTTTTTGATTTCCTTATATTCTTAACCAAGAAATTATGTGTTTCTATAATGTAAGGACTTATTGGGGATGCATGCTTGAGACATCTAAGAGTTCATTCGAGCCAACTGGCTTGGATTCACTTCCACTCACTCACTCACACTCACTACCAACGTTCCACGTTACTGTTTTTTCCTCACTGGGAGTTGGACAGGTCATGTTGTCAGGTAATTCTTTCATCCATGCACGTCGGTCCTTGGGATCGACACCCACTGGCGACCAGTCCTTCCTGTCTAGACGGGTGGTTTCTTCCCAAGCTTTTTTCGGTCTGCATGATCCCCTGATTCTCCTCATCCTTGTTGCATCCTTCTCTGCACTTGTTGCTCTATCCGTCACTTCTCTCCACTTGTTGCTCTATCCGTTATTTCTCTCGATATGACCAAACCATCTCAGTCTATTTCTTTTTATTCCTTGAAAATATCGTCTTACCGTTCCGTTTGCTACTTGGTGACAGGGTGCTCTTTAAACTTTTTTTGTTGTGTAGCTAGGTATCTTCAAGCTATGCACGTTCGTATCACGCAATTTAGAAATACGCACATTTCACACAAGAACAGTGGCATTTGTTGATCAAAGAGATAATATTATTGCCGACGTTTAAGGTCATTTCATTAAGCTTTAATTGAATGTCGGGAAGCAAAGTGGTTGAAATCAAATTCTAAGCTCATTGTGCAGCATACGTTTCCATATGTATTTATCAAGCAAAGTCGTTGTATTACCGTACAAGATGATGTACTGGCACACCTCCGAAAAGTACCTTGCTGGGATGTTTTCCCTCATTTTGTAGGCATCAAAATTGACGCTATATCATCGGAATGATGATACTCTTATAGGGACATTTGCATTACTATCCTCTCGGTTCACTTAAGGTTTCAGACCTTGTTAATGCAGTGTCTCCATACGTGGTAAAAAATGTTTGATATTATATTTGACAATGTTTTCTATAGAAGTAGACCACAACTTTTTTGTATGGATACGTAGAACTTTTAAACAAATTTTGCAGTGCCACTTATCAGATTAGAATTTTACATGTTGCTCGTCGACCAGTAAATGATGGTTTAACGATTTCTCCCATGCCACTGAATGTTAGTTTCATGAATCTTTCGTGCTAAGATAATTTTCATCTGTAGCGTCTAAGGTTAGAACTGAAAACTTTTTCAGTGAAAAACACAAAACGTCGTCGAGAACGTTTCTGTATTGACAGATCTCGCTAGTCACTCCTCCATATTTTTTCCTTCTTTTTAGCGGGGTGTTACTTGATTTATTAAGTCTTCATTTTTATATAGTCACGTGTCATAAGAACATCAAATCTTAGCCCTCTCCGACAGAATTACCGTCATTCTAAGCTTAGTAGAGCGTAAAGCAACACTTTGATGTTGATTGAATCCGATATAACAACAAAAGTTCTGTGAAATAATTTGGATTTTATGAGAAATAAGAAGACAGTCTACAGGAATGGTTAATGTATCTCATTAAACGATAAAAATTCCCCTGTTTTGCAACCCAACAGTAATATTTTCATGTTTTAAAATAATTTGTCAGATGTTTCTGTCGCTGAAAACGCAATTTCATATCATGATGCTATTTGGCTTCTTATTCCTGTTCTTATTCATGTACTCTTTTTCATTTTTAGATTTCACCCGTATTTGCCGTTATTGGCCACCACGTCAGGGCAGCGCCATTTCTACCTACCAAAGTATGGGAATGAATCTGACTCAGAAGAAGAAGGACAATTGACATCCGAGGAATCCGTAGAGAATTCTTTGCGAATATGGAGCATGCGCACATTAGACACGCAAGGATGTGTCACTTCTACCGCCACTTCTTACGAAAAGTGATAGAGGACGCCAGAAAGCCTATGCAATTTACTCGAGAAATCTAGTGCAAGCCCGGTAGCATCTGTGTTGCTTTCATAACAGGAGATTTCAGGGCAAAGTTTGGAACGAAACTATGGAAACGATTCGCTGTCGACTGGTGATCTGACGCTCGATCTGACGTGATCTAACGCTCGATGTTTCAGTGGACAATATATGCCGTTCATCTGTTAGGCATAAGGATCCCTGGTCGCTTCGAACGAAGCTCCGTTGACTCTTTACTGTTCTGCTCATTAACTGTCTTTGATTTGTAGGAATATCTTCTCCATCGAACTCCTCGAGGACCTTAACGATAATTTACTTCGTGATCCTACATTTTCGAAGACCCAAGAGTTTTGAACCTTCTTAAAAGACGAGATTTCGGTATCATTATCGTCGTATCAGAAGGCGAATTTTATAATTTTGTCATTAATGCTTTTACTCTATGTGGTTAAAATATGAGAGCCGTGAACAGTCTATAGACAATAAGTATCCAGCCTTCTCTTTGTTGATGAGGTCCATGGCTTTTCTTTAAAATAACATTCCATTGAAGCCATTTAATGGTGTCCACTACGAAAAAGGCAATCTGTGAATCTAAGATGTATGGTGGTAATTTTATGGAAATATATTCATTGCAGGATGCTTCTCCAACAGGCCCACTTCGGATGTAGTGTACTCAGTTTATGAATAAATTAAATGCGAAAGTCTGATTGTCTGTGCAGAACCAAATTTTGTCCGTCATCGGTACTTTACACCGTTACTGTACTGGTGATAGCACGTCTTATTTCAGGAAACTAACCATAGGAGTCTATGGTGCTCTTAATCCTCAAATTCCAGGCTACAGATGAAGTCCTTTTTTCTGTGGGTTTGAACAGGAACGATTGTCTTGAAAAATATTGTACCCCAATGTGCAGAATTTATTAACGAAAACTATGAACACATGAAGATGTTCAGCTATGCACGTATTCACACAAGTTTGCCAACGAAGAAATCAACGAAAAGAATCCCATATTGTAGCGATTCGTACAAGATGACGCCATACTGTCACGTTAGTGTCGGGCTATCATACTCAACTGAGAATACAACGTTGATATTTCTAGACAGAGACTATTCTGAATAGTGGTACAAGGATGTAAATAGGACAATTGAGAAAAAAGGACAGAATTTTTGAAAGTCGAATTGTCGCAAATAACTAGATAGCGTCAGATAATGTCTTCCCGTCGTCTAAATTAGTACCAGTTGCTTTACATTTAAACTTCACATTCTCTCTTGTATATTCTGTGCTATTAATCTGATCAAGCGTATACGATTGGTACTACATACTGTGATCAGTAACTGCCAATCTGCAAATTTACAAGGTAAACCACTAGCCACCAGCAGTTAATATCTGTTGTACTAATAGGTAGTGATATATAGGGTCTTTTAGTAGTAGGTCGAATATTAAAATTGTTTATCATGCGCACTATTGCCGACAGTGATGTAAAAATTCAGATAAACCAACTATCTATAAAGACCGTTAGGAAAAGCAATAAGATTTTCCAACATAAAATTTTTGAAATACATCAGCTGTCATTTTTTTCCAATTTCATAGCCACTTTGGGTTTGCCACCATCGACATCATCTCCGCTATTATGAAGCTAGGGACATCAACAAATTTTGGATGGTCTTGGGTGTAATGACCATTGATGTAATATGTCCGCTAGGATAAATTGCGTTTTTCTGCATATGATCATGAGGTTGGAAAATTAGTTTCAAGATGAGAACACCGGTTTTGTCCAGTGCTGAAGTTACGTTTACGTCCTGGGTTTTCTTCCAACTATGTCCGCTGCCATCCCACATAAATATTCGATTATCAATTTCTTGCTGTTGCTGTGCTCACATAATACAGTGTTTAATTGTTTAAATGTTAGCTTGTTGATTTGATCTCTGAAAGGCAGAGTGCAACTTGTCCACTTTTCGATCTCAAGACAGGGCTCAGTAGTCGGGCCGGAGTGATACTTGACTTACGCCAAATTCCGAACAAGACACATTTGTGATCGTTGTGAAGCTTATTTTCTGCAGATCAGCATATCCAAATCCTCCCCTCCTCATTTGGGGAAAAAATTACAGCTTATGAAATATTTACTACTTTTTAATACAGTTTAACTCATTGACAACAACCTTGTGTAAGTGGATTTGGGCAGATGGCATGTCTAAATAGTGGAGAAAGTGAACATGACACATGGAAATAGATCGTGCAAATCTTCAAAATACCTTAGTCTCTTCGAATTCCTGTACCTTTTCGTGCCCAAAGGTCTTTAAGGGAGGATTTTTATATATTTATCTGCAATGAATAAGCTTTATTATGGTATCAAAAATGTTGCCATGAATAGTACAAACAGATCGTGTCGGAGCTAGAATCTATATAAGACACGTTCATCTTTCTTCTCCATAGTTATTTACATAAACTGCTGTAGTAGTACAACTCTGAACTCTGACAGTCTTTAACTCATGTACTATGTTAAACTCCAAAGCTCTGAAACTCTGATCCTCAAGTCAAAAAAGATAATCCTAAGAATTGTCATGGGCGTCACATCCGATAATTGACTCTTTCCCAGACCACTTCCAGAACAAATGTCTTGTTCGAAATTTTTTCCTGTTTTAAGC
>JAAAKL020010223.1:0-14524 GCA_010016065.2 Carybdea cf. marsupialis auct. non (Linnaeus, 1758)
TGCTACCTCTATTTCATGGTGCATTTTAGCACAAGCATACTTTCTTTTTATTCCCACAGGAAAGAAGATGTTCATTAACGGAATAAAAAGCTGGCACCAAATCTTTAACACTTCAAACTGTTTATGTTAAATGAGGGCAAATCCTCGTCCCTTTCCTCAACAAATTATTCTCGGCTTAGGAATCACACAAACATTATTACATCATAGCAATCAACATGCTTCTTAATTCACTTTCTGACAAAGAAATGTTACGCCTACTGTGATCGAACATGTAAGCCACGAAATCGTAGCGTCGGACTAATGGCACTCCTAGTGATAACAAAATAAAACCCATTGGTAAACAGTACTTCAAATTAATCCAACTCTGACTTCGCTTCCTATTCTACTGTTCAGTACTGAAAAAAGCATTCTGTGTTGTTAGTATCCAGCATTCTCTTGGTCTGCGCGGCAAGCTATAGGATCCATTGCAAACCAAACGTATAGAAATTGTGATTTTCCATTTTGGAAAAAATGCTTAGTAAAATTTGTGCCCCATCCTAATTCCAGTTGCTTTGCGTCAAACATTTCTGTTGCACATAAATAACCGGCCAAAAGTCAGTCATGGTTGCTGAATTAGTCATTATAATTATTATACTCGTCGTCATGACAATTATGATGATAATAACTCATGTTTTTTATTTATGTGATTCCATTGTTAACATTCTCATTGTTGTCGCACAACAAATGCAATGGGGACAATGAGATTTCTAAGTGGATTTACAATCATCATCATTACCATCATTATCATCATCATCACCACCAGCATAACCCTCATCATTATCACCATCACCACCACCACCATCACAACTATCATCAGCATCATCATCACCACCACAATCATCAACACCACCATCATCATCTTCATAACCATCATTAACACCACCACCACCATCATCATCATCATTATCATCATCATCATCATAGTCGTCATTGTCATCATTATATCATTTAATAGTCGAAGCGCTTGTTATAGAAGAAGTAATGATTATTGTTGGCGTGTAGTGGTAGTGGTGACGGTGGTAAGGTCGTGCAGTGGTAGTGGTGACGGTGGTATGGTCGTGTAGTGGTAGTGGTGACGGTGGTAATAGTTTTCAGATTACGTCGATCTTCAGGTCTTGCGCCCCAGAAGAAAACATCTGTTTTTACAGAATGTAGAAACAAGGGGTATGTGGCTAGGTGTTGATAACCCCACATAATTGGGGTACAGTCTGCTGCATGGGCGCACAATAGAGGATCAGAAATATAGTATTGATAAACAAACTATCACTCAGTCTAGATTAAAGGTATGTCTACACTAAGCATGCTTTGTTAACTCACACGCAAAAAAAATTGGATTTCGTTTTAAGACCAACGATGATCTTTCGAGCATTTTCCTAACCTTCAACTTGATGAAATCCCGTTTCAATGGGTCTCTTATACGACAAATGCGTCTGGCTGGCTCCGAACTTTGACCCATAAGGTTACTCTGTTCCCTTTTTGAGTCGCACCCCAATTTAGGGCAATGTCTACAGTCGAAAGCCTTACATTGCAAACGAGAATGAGTTATGAAACTTAAATTAAGGACCAAACTGGACTTAATGCGGAGGGAAAGTGTGACGTCACGATTTTAAAAATGTTTAAATCAAGGAAAAAATTTTCAATATTCATATAGCCCTATTAGTGAGAACGTCAATGGCCAAAATTGAGAGTCTGGCCTTTCCCCAACACCGAGATATCAGGTTTCAAAGTATTAAATCTCTCTAACAAACCCTTGTTATTTGATGCTGGATCCTAACGTCAGGATCCAAGGAAAATTAACAGAGTTCTGACCAGAGATTTCTTAAATTCGAATGCCTCTAGTTTAAACATTATATAAATTACAGGTCTCGTATTTTGAGAAACAGCCTATTCTAGGGTTGTCTTCAGGTATCTGGAGTCAAATTGTCCTATTTCCAAACTCTTGATTTGTGACGTCATCACTTTTCCTCCGCATTAGAAGAACTTAACTGCAATTTAACAATTCCGTGACGTTCCTTTTAAAATATATAACTTTACACGCAATAAAAAGGAATCTGTAGCTAAAGCAGAATTTCATTGATGTACCATCAACCGTTGCGTATGGAGAATCAGATCAGCTCAAGTAACAGTATACCACAATTCCAAACAACGAAATCTCATTAGATTCCAATGTTATTCATCACCATGGCAACTACAAATTGGCTAACCGATTAAGATCCAAACATCAGTTTGTGTTTTGTGGTTATCCAAGGAGAAACCATAGTGAACATACGAGGAAACCAATAAACAGGGGTACTTTGTAAACTCTTAAACGATGAAAGATCTGAGGTGGAAAACTATAAGATAGTTAAGTAAAAAAAAACACGGGAAAATTACAAGGTGACTTGCTATAATGGCCATGCTTCTACAGACGTACTTGTGAAGTATTTTTTTATATGTAAAAGATTTGTAGCCCAATCAATGCATAAACTTTCCACTTATCAAAGCTTTATATATTACATTTTTCTCTTATTCACAATAATGGAGGCACAAATACTCTCTCAGGTACTTCAATAATCAATAGGAACTATTAGTTTCTCTCGTTCAGGCATAAAACCTTAGCTAATCATAAAATGCAAGGTAGGGTTGTCGCGAATAAATACTCCTGCAGGTAAATTTGCCTAGCGAAACGTGTGGTCGTGCGGTCTAAAAAGCTTGCATTAAAAACCATCGAACAAGTTTGCATCCCAGCGCTGGAAGCACAGACAACTTCTCCAAGCCACAGTCACCTGACACATTGAGGAGACAATTTCTGTCGGATGGATTGTACCAGTGAGTTGATTAACCAGCCTTGTCACACTAGCGCTACGCTGGACATGCTTGATGAATACGTGCAGGGGCGCTGTGGTTTGCTAGGCCACTTTCACAAAAAATCACTGAATAGGTCATTTAGCTGATAGATATCGACTGGAAAACCCATGCTATGTCTGCCATTTTGACCGTAATAACATAAAGCATTTATCTGGGTAGTTCCATTTCATGGTCAGGTGTGAAACGTTCCACTGTTATCCTATATCTTTGTCATTGCAATAAAATCAATGAATGACAATGAATATGGAAATTCTATTTTCTAAGTTAGTCTTTTTAATAAACACGTAAAAAAGTTTTTGAGAAGGGTGCCAAATCTGAATCGTTACAGTAAATCGAACATAACAATTCGCCACATCACCCTAACAAACAAATTTCAAGTATTGCTTTTAAGAAAGGAGATCTGTTTTAAGAAACTGACTAGTAATACGAGAAAATGTAGTAAGATGCTACTTGGGGATTTTTAGCCACTTTGTTAAAAGATACTATAGTGGTGTTTAAGACGGGTTCATGGAAACGAGTTATTATTCCAAAAATTGATGGCAATAAATGACACCTTGGGGTGAATTTGAATATTTCTTGTCCTTGTTCTTGTTCTTGTTCTTGTAAGGTGAAGAGATAACGTGTTCCGAAAATATATCTGAATACGGCGCAGAGGAAATTCTTTATGTGTTTAAACATGGAGAAATTGTCCCCTTAAGATAATCTTGCTTTTGGTTAGGGCTTGGAATGGCCATTGTCATCTCTATTTTAATTCCTGTCCCTGAGTAGTTCATCATAACTATCTAACAGAATCAAAGCAATGTTGGATATCGTAAAAGATCTGTTTGTCTTATTCTTTAAAATACGTTTTTGGATACAATCTCATTACAGATCATAAGAAAACAAGCGTCATATCTGTTCTTTGTTAGTGACTATATTGATCACATATGAATGTTTAACTTATTTTACGATAATTGACTTTAAAGAGTGTTAACTAAATAACATGAGGCATTACTTCGGTAAAATAGATGGACCCCACCTTACAATATAATGAAAACGGTAAGTATGTACAAAATCTTAAAAAATAACCGATCGTGGCTACGCTGCAATGGCTCTGCCTATTCTCCCTGCAATCAGATTCACCAGCAAAAGTTCTCTTTATCTTTCTATTGGGTCATTAATGCAAAATATTCCCCTACTGTATTAAATTCTCCTCCCAGTCATTTCTCAGTCATTGTCGGGATACAAAACCTTCTTTACTTCAGATCCTAAAAAGGTTCTTCATCCATTTCTTATGAAATAGATAGTCACCCCCTGTCGCTCTAACAAACAAGCACATCATCTATCGTTTCTGCCTTTATCCTTCCTTTAGAATTGATATTGAACAGTGTTTCTAATTTCTTTCGCAAATCAATAATCAATAGTTGAAAAGAAGAGCAAATTAGGTCTTAGAATTGCTATATTTTTGGTCTACAGAATTAGTATACATACACGTTATCTTCATTTGTCTTAAATACTAACATACGACGAACAACAAATAACTATACCTTCTCCCTCATATTTCTGATGTTGGATCCTTCCTGTAAAAACAATAGCACAAGATCTGATTACAAAGAGTTGTGGGAATTATTGTTGGTAATTTGAATTGTGAACAGCTTATCTTACTCCAAAAATTAATTACTTGTTACCAGTTATTTACCTTCCGTAGTTATTTTATGGCTAATTAGTCTTAGGTGCTTCGCATTTTGTCATATAAAGCGCGTGCCACGACTGGAAACAGTCTTAATATAAACATCGATTTGCGACCGAACACTGAATCGACTAATAAGAAACATTACCAGAAATAAAATTTCACTTCCGCTAAACAAATGAAGGGCAATCAATTCCCTTGGCGGCAAACAGAGCCACCTTCGAGGCCAGCACCAAGCGTTTGTTTTCAGTCGTTGGTCACCTGTGTAATCAAGGGGCTATAGGTCCTGGAGGCCAATTAGAGCCAAAGAATACCCCTGGGTAAAAAGAGCTATGGGTCTTCAAGAGAGTGAATGAAAATCGTCACAAAACAAAATAAAGGCCGTCTAAGCCTGAAGTGCATGCCGGTTTTCTTCCTACTATCTGATGGTTCAAAAATATTACTACACAAACAGAGAAATTAGCGCTTGCAGGAGCCTTGACACATACAAATTCTTATTTGGTTCGGTTTATGTGTCCAGATATTGAAAAAGAGAACCTTTTTAAAAATAAAAGGTTCTAATTCATCGTTCTTATAGATGTTTAACGTAACAGTTACACGTTCTCGTATAACTGTACCACTCCATGGATTTTTGCGGCCGAGCAGCTTTTTTATCATAACTCTACAGGGATCCTTTAGCAAGTTAATTATTTTCATAGGTCATCTGTAGCTCTTCTGGAATTTGTAGACCGTGCAAGTTATCTTTCCAGTGCTTTTGGCAATGATTTTGTTTGGAAAGGTGAACATTTAGGACCAAAATCTCAACAGGTCCAAAAAGCAATACTTCCATCATTGGATTGCTTTAGAAATAACAGTGAGCCGATCGGCACAGCTACGATATTAAGCTCAAATAAGAAGTTAACTCGGAAATAAAGAATTAGATTTCGCGGTGATTTTACGTTTCTAGTAAGTATTTGCAGGTTATTGCGGACTATATAGGTCTATTTTCAGAGAATTGTTTGAAAGGACTGTTTACTGCCATGCTGAAAACAAGGTTCAATAGAACTTCATGACAATCTCCTCCCCCGCTTTAAAATATGGAAATTATGAAGTAGACATACCCCATCTGTACTACTCCCATTGATTATTCCATATTTCAAACGGCCTTTTTCTAAGTAAATCTCAGAGCATTACGTAACAGTAGATCATCCTATCCCTCTTACAATGTCATTGTATGACTCGCCAAAGCAGAAACAAGAGTTTACAAATTATGGTGGTTAAGTTTGGGGTCTTTGATCCATTGTCCCTAAAGCAATAGCTATATAAGATAATGATGTCAGACCATTACTGGTTAAAGCGACTTTTCAAAGCTAAGTACAATCCACAATCTTACTAAGACAGAAAAAGGACCTCACACTGAAGAAAATTATTCGGAGGGTCAGTCATCCCTTTCACTCTTTTCTTAGTACGATAATGGCAATAACCATCTTATAATGCCCCTTCCCCCTTCAAACTTTGTTAAAAACACGCACCGATCCCTCTTACTCGACTCGCCTCTACAAATACAGATAGAAAAGTGCCAGGCGTGACTGTTGGGGTGTCGGAACATCATAATTTTGCGAGGCCTTTCATCACCAGTTCCAAAATAGTGCTGTATTGATAGTGCCAAAACCGTTTTGTGATACAAATATGCCAAAGAATTTTAGTAGGGATCTAGATTGTTATGCTGAGGCACACAGTTTAACGAGGTAACAAAGTAACCAGGTAGCATATTTAACCTTCCTTTGTAGAAATTTAATAAAAGCACTTAATAAAGAGGTTTCTTATCATCAGAAAGTTGCTTTAACGAACAGATGAAACATCAATTTTCTGGCATGGACAAAACTGAACCCAGGCTTAAAGAAAGAGTTTAAACTACGTCATCCTTTTCATATAGTTTGCTTCCAGTACTCTTTTGTGCTGAATTGTAACAAATAAGTAAGGGGTCGTATGAATTTTTAAAAAGTTGTTGGGTGCGGGTGGGTCATAGTAAATAAAACTGAGAATCGCATCATTGTCATGTAATAATAGGGGATGATAATCAAATGGAAGGTGATGATACATCTTCTCAACTATCACTCTAAAAATTGCAGTTTACCTCTTGCGCAATTTAGGAAACGATTACAGTGAATAAAAAGCGATTAAGTACAGGATTCGCCTAATTTCGTACGTCGCGTACGACCGTGCGAAAAAATCTTCTAGAAGGAAGTCAACATTCCGTGAACGGTACATTTACATGTATACCCTCAAAGGTACCAGGAAAACGCAGAGCCCTTCTTTCGTGGCTTTTAACCTTAAAAATGCACAAGGTCCAAACAAAATCTGACGACAGAAACTAAGTTGGCTCTGAAGGTTAAACTAGGTTTGTAAATGCGGTGCGGCCACCTCTTAATGTCAATGAACGACTGCGTGTAGCAAATACTACAGTGCAGTACCGACGTAACAAAACTGTTCATTCCTTCCTACAAAAACACGTGTTCAAAATCATATGTTCACCTCTTATGTAGAATCATGGGTTCTTCCAGAGCATTACACCAAGAAACCTGATTTTGCGCCCTCCCCTGATTCCTGGCTGAGCATTTTTAGTATAACTTCTCCTTCCAGTTACGACGACCCTTTGTTTTGCAAGCACGTGATTACGCACCAGCTATACACAAAATGGCGGGCTTTAGTTCTGCATCGTCACTGGAAATATCAACAGGTCAAGGCTTTGACGCCACCTAAAATGTTGGACAAGCTCTCACTAGTTAAGTATATCCTGATCAGTATGAATTCTGTATGCAAAATACCACCTTAACACGATGTTTGTCGTCTCTCTTGTAGGTTGCATGAAAGAAATTGTTGAATGTATTTAAAGAGTCTCACCTTGCCAATGATTCCACCTGCATCCTAGAATTTGGAAAAGGGATAAACAAACCTGTGATGATGACAAGTTTTTCAGAGCAAAATACGTTTTAACTATGTTAAATATTTCCATCGGGTGGTCTCTGCCTGAAAGTATAGCAATTGATATTACACCCTTCCTAAGTAGTTGTATTTAACAGCAATTACCTTTGCAATTGAATTCGGTTGTTAAAGTCTTTTGAAAAGTCAATCCGCATTAAATGTGCTTACATACTCAACAAATATAGACTATTATTATTTTTTCATAAAATATTGACATTCAAACTTCCAAGCATAGGCATAAGAACATCGCAAAAATATCTTACTTGGGGACCGGGAAAGATGAGTACTCGAACCAGCAAATCAGGTAACAAAAATGCGGTTTTAGGGAACGAAAATGTTCCTCAACAAGCACTGCAAAGCAATTTTCAGTACCAATACTTCGGCGACTACAGCGAGAGTTCAGGGACCAAGGAGCAGTTGCATGAGCTGCTGAGAGGGCTGACATTGTATTGAGCTATTGGTTGTGTTCCAGGAAGGCATAAAAAAGTTGGCTGTGTTCTAATCTTACACAACTCTCCTGATGGCAATACATGTCTTTGCGACCGAGATTTTAATTCTTTCTGAAACTAGCAAACCTTATGTATTGACACAGTTGCGTTTCATACGTTACAGTTACATAGCAGATATAAACATACAGATAAACAAATTACATCACCACCACCAGCACCCTCATTTTCTGTTTAGCTACATCGGTGCCATTTCATTGATTCGGGATCGATTGGAAGTCTTCGCTTTCGGAGTGGGAGAGCCTGGGTTCGAACCGGGCCAGCACCCCAAGCACTTCATGTTTATGAGCGTCGACAGTTTGTTAACAGATACACTACTTCGACAAATTACATAGACGTAACCTTCGACCTTACAACTGGACTATACTTCCCTTACTGTAAACCAAACGACGAACCGCTAATCAGAGACCGCCGTGCTGACCATCCCCCTTCCATCACAAGACAGCTACCGATATTTGTTAACAAACTGTCTGTCGAGGCTCTGCTGTAACGAGAGTGCATTTCTTGATCACGCCCCGCAATATGAACACGCACTGCACCTAAGTGGCTACCGACAGTAAACTCGATTTCCGACAAGAGCCCCAACTAAACGCGACACCACATCGGAGGACGAGGAAACAAAACATAATTTGGTTCAACCCGCATTACAGCAAGACGGTACAGACAAACATTGCCAAAACCTTCTTAAAACTTATAGACAAAATTTTCCCAAAACATCAACGCTACACAAAATATTTAACCGGAACACAAGTAAGGTAAGTTACAGCTGCAGTAGTGACATTGACAGCATGATCAACGGACACAACGCGGCAATCGTGTCAAAGAACAGAAAACCGTAACAGACAGCACAACGCAATTGTAGGGCAATCCTCTTGAGGGCAATTGTCTAACCAAAGCAGTTACATACCAGGCAACAGTATCGACGGACGATAACAACGGGGACAAGCACTACATAGGCATTGCGGGGGGAGGGGGGCTACATTTAAAGACAGGTACAGAAACCACATGAAAACCTTCAACAACCGACGCTACGAAACTGAGACAGAACTATCGGAACACATTTAGGACTTTAAGACGAACGCAATTACAAACTACAATGGACGATACGCAAACATGTTTAACCGTACCCAGGTGGGCGGGGGCATTGCAACCTTTAAAACATGGCAGATACAAGATATATGACTACCCTTGTTACCATGACTGAGTCAGTTGACGCTTTTAAGTTTCTTACCTGACTCAAAATGATAAACCTCACAGTCAACTTCGCATCAAGATCTTTATTGTGTGCCTCAGCCATGACTGCTTTTCCTGGAAATGAAAATGCAATATTAATGACGTACGCGGATGTTACGTATTGCGATAACGACCTTATTGAGGTCAAGCGGTTAACTTGAGAAGGCAGCTTCAATGTTAACTAGTTACGATAAAACACTTTGCGGATATAAACACTATGCGGTTTCAGGAGCACATAACAATCGAAGATTCAATCCGGCACTACCTTCATGCAGCCGATGAAATCCCGTGCTTAAGTACTACGAGACCTAAAAAACTGTATACCTTCTGATAAATGCATCCTTTATTATCTCTGATACGAATTACCCAGTGAGTACGAAAGGTTTTACTTGGTAACTTTGAAACTAAATAATCTTAACATTTAGAATATTGATCGCTTTCAAATTTTCAATTAATAGCCCCCTGTGCCAATTTAGCTAGATGCGAGCTAGATGCGAGCTAGATGCGAGCTAGATCCGAGGAAATGTCTTTCAAACATTACCACGTAAAAGAATCAAAGTTTTAAGTGAAATTTCGTCTTCGAGTTAGCTTTAAACATAACGGGACTACATAACCGATCATTTACCTTGCACTTTAAGATGACCTTTCTGGGATGGGTTAGGTGTTTAAGAGGCTTAGCTAGGATACCTGTGATGAAATATTTCACGCAGTTTACGAGTTAGATGATAAATATGGCACCCTTATCTGAAAATTCAGTTATATCCTCAAACAGCTTTCAACTAATATTATGAAGGGATCGAATTATCGTCTGGCAATTGTAAAGCCACTAGCAATTTCCTAAAATTTAGAAAGAGGTTTTTACGATTTCGAAAAAGTTGCGAGCCTAAACGTAATGAAAGAAACAGCACCCTTGAGCCCACTACACTTGCATCCTCATGAATAAAAATGGATACAGTTTTTATAGCTGATAATTCAAACACAGTTACGTCACATTAGTGTGCAGCTCATCCTAACTATTGAATCTGAAATTGAATAGACAATCTCCAGCACCGATACCGATTCTTAATAAACCAAAGCAAAATACACGTCCTCAGGGCATAAAGAAAGGCTAGTTGGCTAGGACTGGTTATATTATTGTCAAGGAGAATGCTGGCTTTGCTGGCTACTCTACCTTACCACATATTTTACGTTTTCTACAAGTAAATATTCGTACTGTGAATTCATAGACTGCTGCAAGGCCTTTAACTACTTAGAAATGTGCATATGGAGGCAAACGTTTAGTCAGTGATATAAATTGCAATTTATAACAATCATTTATCAATTTAATAACGAGGCAAAATAATCTGTCAAACTTATATTAATCTGTCTTATTCTTTTTCGTGTAAGATGGACGTGTAAGGTAACATGGCAATTTTTCCAGATCAAATTTCAATATTCAATAAGTAGGAATTATTCTGGATTTGACTTTCTTGCCTCAAATGTTTCCACTCATTTCTGAGATGATGATGGGGGAGCTTTTCTACCTTAGTATGCTTTTCCGTATGTAAATGATACAATAGTCATGGCTGAAGTACGTAAAGATCTTCCAATAGCAATGCATGCGGCACATAAGTACTGTACAAATTGTAAATAAAGGTATTTTCAAATTCGTCCCAAACATACTAGAAGAGGTCGATAATTACGTTTAATTACGAAAAATGGCGGTTTGGCGGGTGTAGACTTTCTGGGTCGAAAAAGGATGGCGGGCCCTTTGGTTTTATACACCACAAGGCGGTTTCTGCATAATTGTGCTGAGGGGGGTATGGAGGCAACTGTCTTCCCTCCGATGGGCATAGTTTCAGATTTTTCACTTACTTACCACGACATTAATATAAGCAGATACACACATCTATTTTCTCAGCATTGAAGCGAGAGGCTCCTTGAGGCGTTCGGACACTCCCTCAAACCGCCACTACTTCGTATGCACACTAAACTACAAAGACAGTTGGGGAGGGCAACAAACAAGCAACTTCGGTTACAAGAGCAACGTTTGCGTTGAACACCAAAGTAAGAATACATTTCCGCCATTCGATGTCCACTTGAAACTATTTCATCATATGTTTATACATTTTCTATCGTTTGAAGAGCTACTAGAGAAAAGTGAAAATGTCACCACCGGGATTCGAACCCGGGACCCACGCACTAGCGGCATGCTGCTCTGCCAACTTAGCTACGGTGACATATCCCGGTTGTGACATTTTCAATTCCTCTCTTCTCTATAACATTGTACGGATGTCAAGAGTGCTGGTTTCAATCCCTTGAAAGAGCATTGCTATTTTACTGAAAATAT
Source organism: Carybdea cf. marsupialis auct. non (Linnaeus, 1758) (assembly GCA_010016065.2). Taxonomy (NCBI): domain Eukaryota; kingdom Metazoa; phylum Cnidaria; class Cubozoa; order Carybdeida; family Carybdeidae; genus Carybdea; species Carybdea cf. marsupialis auct. non (Linnaeus, 1758). The sequence goes on from JAAAKL020010223.1 coordinate 11,588, forward strand.
CCGAAATATATTATTTAGAGGACAAAAGAAATCTACAAAATAAAGTACACACAGCTTAGATATGGTACGTCTGTAACGTCAAAAACAATTTATAAGATGCTAAAAACTATTCATAATCAAAATGCATATAGTTCCAACGAACAACGAAGTCAATAATCAGGAAAAGTGACTCAGCAATCGGACAACATTTTCTATTGAAAACTTGGCTTCCGAAAGCTACTGAAAAGATTTCTATAGGGTATTTGCAAGCTCATGTGTTGCTTTGTAACTATCTGTTACAACCCTAAACCACAATAAAAATATTGAAATATACTTTTGCTATGACTGTCGCCAATGTCATACGACATGGCACATAAAGCGGTTAATGTGAAACTCAAATAAGCACTAAATTATGTACTTTTACATGTGAGCTATCCCTGTAAACCAAAGGCATAATATAAACGTGAGATGTATATTCTACGGAGGGAAGAACACAATAGCCTTTTTACGATAGCCATGAAAAAGTCAGTTCTAGACGAAACGTTGTCTAAAAAATAATTTCCTTTTTGGCGTATTATTCCTTACTGCATGTTGGTGTATTAATCACTTTATCACTGGAAAGAACACAATCAAATCGATTATAACATTGTCGAATGCCCAAATTACTTGTGCTTTACTTCTAATGCAAATCTTCAGAGTTATTGATTATATGAAGCAACCAATTACTTGCATCAACCTCGTAAAATGTATCGCAGCGAAGCGCAGGCTCCTTACGATGGTTTCCTATGAGTTCTTAGCGAAAGCGTTCTAACTTTACTCCAGACGATTGCTGTCATCAGTATATAGCGCTAAGCAAAATTATTCAGTTATTTGAAGCAAAACGATTCCTTCAGGTTAGCGATTTTAGCCTCTATCTGGCAGCAGCCTCGCAAAAGTACGTCATCTGAGGTTTCAATGGTAGGGCTAAAGTTCAGATAAACAGCGACCGTGACTGACACAGTCGACGTCCCCTCACTTGCTGTTGAAGAACTTTGTAACTTTTAAAACAAGGTGGAGTTTCGTACTCAGAATATCCGAAGTCAAAACTCATTCAGTTATGTGAATCAGCATAAGACTCATAGACGTCCAAAGAACCGGAGGAACTGACTGTTAAGAAAACACCCAACCTTTCTTATGTTGCCTCTCTATCAAACAAAGTGAAAACGAGGACTCTTCTAACCTGAACGAACCATATTCAAACGTTTCGTACCACGAATCTACTCCTGAAATATTTGATTCGTTGGTACAAAACGTAAAAAAGTGGCATAAGTAACAGACATATAGTGCTAAAGAATTTAATTCCCGCATATAATTTACACAAAATGAGAAGATTGGAACACATTTGAGCAAATTACACCTGCAAGACTGACAAAATATTTCGGTCAGTGAAGTTCTTGAAGAATGGATACGTTGTAAACAAATTTTGGGGGGCCTGACTGCCAGATTGGTGCTGTTTTGACCAATCAGTGTCCATTCAGATTCACGGACACTGATTGGACAAAACAGCACCAATCTGGCACTCGGAATTCTGATTGGCTACTTTGTAAAACACAGTTGGGTATATAATTTCGTTGATTGCCTTTTCGGTTACTTTCTGACGAATTGTACTCCAAGGAGTGTAAGACGAAAAAAGCTTTCATTTACAAAATGAATTCGCTATTTCGCGCAGTTTTATTATTCTGTGCCATCAACAAAGTTAATTAGGTTATAGGAGCATAAAAGCTTAATTCGCTGCTCAAAGGACTTTAACCTATACGTAACGGGAGTTCTACGTTCTCCGATATATTGCAAGGTCAGGTCTGTATTTGCAAGAACAGGAGAGATAGTAAAGTCTTTAATGGGTTTAAAGCTCAATCAACAAAACTTCTTTTAAAACAATTTACACACGGATGTCAAAATCGACCATGAAATCGACTTTGTATTGATACAGTCAAAGCAACACAAAACGGATCATCGCAAAAATTCATGCAATTTGTCTTGTATAAACAGAGTAATGTTTTCTAATGACAAAGCATGCATACATTTAGATTACTTCAGATAGGTCCCTATCACATTAATTTAAAACCCATAATAACTGTAAAAAGATCATTCTTTGTTTCTTCATTTCAGTTGGTCACAAGGGCATCTTAAAACAGTAAAACTTCCAGATTTTGTAGTAAGTATAAGAAGTAGGTCAAGTCTCGTTCCTCATAAAAAATGAGACGCGGGATAGACCGCTATCGCCTGATGCTTTGCATCAACAGTATATGAAGGAAGATTGGCCTATGTAGATGAAATCCCAAAACAGAAACGAAGAGCAAACACCCATAATTTTAAAAGCAGTACGATCTCCTAAATTGACATAATTTGCGTTTAAAGATGTTTGCTAAAGATACCTATTCGTCGTAACTATCGTTTCAAACAAAGTCAATTAAAACGGAGGTACGAAAATGATACATTACATTCATGTCTACATGGAAGCTGACAGCGAGACCTACCTCACCGATTTTGACACCCCACTACAAAAATAGCCTTATATATCTTTAGCGTGTTTTGCCTTTTCTCCCTAATGATAGTACCTCTCCCTTTTGGCTACCTTCCTCTCTAGGCTTCCTGGGGATAAGCCTTAAGAGTGAACTAAGCTGCTGCAAAGTATGAGATTCAATCTGACTTAAAGCTAGGTGTTCGAACCCACTGGGTGCCTTTGCCAAGCTATTTTGCTATACATACTTTGCTACTTTCCATGTCACATGCCTACTATTTTCCCTGGTCAATATGAACATAATATCTAATCCAACCTAATAAATGTTGATACAGGACACTGATACAGTACACTGATAAAGTACACTGATACAGTACACTGATACAGTACACTGACACAGTACACTGATACAGTACACTGACACAGTACACTGATACAGCACACTGATAAAGTACACT
>JAAAKL020010224.1:0-14523 GCA_010016065.2 Carybdea cf. marsupialis auct. non (Linnaeus, 1758)
AAATGTCTGTTGTAACACGCCGTGAAAACTTGCTGCGACGTTGTAAGGCCGGTCCATTCCTTGATCTGATCAAGGTACAATAGCTACAAATCCTTTTATACGATTGTATGTCGAAATTCCGCCTAAAACATGTAAAACATTCATCTGCATCTGAAATCATATGCTAATAAATAAAGATTTTTAGACTCGCATGACTTGAAAATAACCCCCCAAATGTAATATAGTGTCTCGTCTATTTTCAGGTAAAAGAATCGGTTGTTGGGGTGTGAAGCAGAAAGTTTCTCTGGTGACTCAGAATGAAGAATGATCACGTGAAGTTAGGCTGCACACCATCAATTTAACTCAATTTGTCTTGTGTTTTTTCAAGCTTTCCAGAAGTTAGTTTTCTACACTATCTCTTTGCTTGATTGATAAAGAGCCTCCGATCGAGAATAGAAGACGTTCTATCTCAGCAGATTATAATATCCATATTCCATGAAGGATCTCGACTAATTGGTGCGATAAGGAAAAAACAAAGTAGACGTCTGGCATGTTCAGTTGTGCTTTGATTTTAAACAAACAAAGAAATAACAATATCCGCTAAATCGTGCTCCATCGAAAAATTTCCATGAAGGAAAATAAGAGTATGCTGAACAATCAAGGTATATTCCATGACCGGGAAGAGTGACTTTCAACAGCTGAAACAAACCACTTTTAAGCTGCTTAAACCAGAAAGCGATTTATGATTTAGCAAAGAGAGATATTTTTAGACAAAGGTGTTATTCATATGTGACATTGCAGGGTGCGAAAAATCAAGTAGTGGACTTTTAACCAGAACGGATTCTGGTAGCCTTAGCTTTTGCTCTCAAAAGTATAATAGTTACGCATTACCCAGGGCCTACAATCCGTCTAGTAACAGCTTCTGACTTATGATTAGTTACATTCTACACTTCTTGTGGGTAACTGCAGTAGATTGGTAGTCTATTCAAACATCGCTAACGATTAATGAATATGCCAACAGGCAGATACTCGGAATCTTTTAAGGTCCTCATCACTAGCTCAGTCCTTCTGAAGGGACCTGAACCTTGCTGTATAGATATCCAAACTAGACTTTTGCAAGGGGAATAATGCCTCCGTTATATATTTAATTACAAGATGCTGGAAACACTGACAAATTAAATATATAGTTGAGCACCCAATCTCTCTTTGATTCAACTTGTCTGCTAGATTTCTTCCTTCTTTCTTCTGCAAAATTCACTTTCATGCCGTATTCGTTAGCATTGCGAGGATACGAGACAGGAAAACTTGTAAATCTGATAAAAGACTTGACGAAAAGGCAATACAAAAGTAGAATAATAAATATCATTTTTTTAGTTGATCCCATAGAAAATATGATTCAAGAGACGCGTAAAACACGCAAAAGAGATTCAAGATTTTGTATATATTTACATTATACTGGTATATAATTGACGACACCACCGATTACACAGGAATGGAATACATTGTTGCCTGTTATATCCATGAAGATAGTTGCAGATTTTAGATCCCTCGTGAATGCTCTTCTAAGGCATTAGCATTTAGTTATTTTTGCAATCACTGGGGTCCAAACGATGCTGCGTTAATGGCGCAATTACGAGGATTGGAAACATTTCAGGCAAAGAGAGTGGACTGAAAGGTACGTAATGAGGTTCGTGTTATGTTCACTGTTGAAATTCCACTCTGTGTTTTTAAACTGTTCAAACACTATCCTCTAAACAATACTTAATAACTTTCATTCGGCCATGGACTGGTAATTGAGTCGGATGACAACTTACAAGATTCCATAAATCTGGATGCCGACCTCAGACGGTTTAGGATTGTCGTCTAAAGCGGTAACCTAAACTAGGTGCTTTTTATATTCATTATAACTTAGTTGGTAGAGCAACCGTTGGCGATAGCATGGATACCCCACTTGAATTGCACTCACACCTATCCACGATCATTCAGAATTCTTTTTAATACATTGACTCTACAATAACTATTGATGCTGATGCATGATACTTTCTTCAACGATGTGCAATTACTTTTGAAAAAAGAGTCAAACTGTGTATAAAGATTTGTGGATTCGTGAGTCTGAATTACAAATCATTACGAGTAATAAGAAAGTCCTGCTAAATTGTTCTAGCGAAACTTCTACTTTGGTATTTAAGTCTATTGGAAAGTATAGGAAAGGAGTAAACCAGTACCAAGTAGTTTTCCGCGCTCAGGAATTTTTTGACAAGTTTAAGAACTCTTCAAAATGAGAATCTAACAGTTGTTGAAAGTCGTATTCGGATTTGAGGAAATGCCAGACATTTTTTGCACTAAAGAAATATCGTCCTGTTTTAGAAAATGCAATCCGTGTCACCAATTAGTGACGTCATCAAAGTTTAAGCAATATTAGCATAATCAAAAGGAAACTTAATCAACGCTACAAGCAAAAGAAACTGTATATGTGTAGAGAGAGACCGAGTTTTTGCTACAATCAGCATTCATTTCTACCACGTTTAATTTTGTAAGTGCATATCGATCTTCCACAGATGCGATGCATTTGCTTTTGCTCATAACGGTGATTTAGTTTCCTTTTGATAATGCTAATGTTGCTTAAGTTTTGATAACGTGACACGACAGGTACCAATGCATATGCAATATATGCATCGTGTTCTGTCCTCCCCTGCCTGTTGCATCAACTGACTCTTTCCTACGCTCGGTCGTATGAACACTTTGCTACGTAGTACAATGAAATGACGAAACAACACTACACCTTGGCCATTATGTCCATACATCATAACTTGTGAAATCAAAAGGCTCTTCATATCCTTATTAAAACCTTACTGGCAAAGACAAAAAAGCAGTGATTGAAAATACTTTCCTTTTGCATCATTTAATGTTTCTATTTATATAAATCTATTACTGGTATTTCGAACTATTGTATCTTTTTTATATCAAAATAAAACAGTTTTGTTTCAATTTAAATTTCGAACCTTCTCCCAAATGAACTTTTGTTGAATATATGTGAGACTCCTCAATTTACACCTAGAAGTGTCAAGGAATCAAAACTGGGTGATGACTGCTGAAACGATGATAGAACAGGGGCCAGGGTGTTATCTTGACTGCCAGTAACTCCATCAAATGAAATATAAACAATTTGGAAGCACGTCTCACAAATATTCTGTCATAATAGAACCATGTCGTTTTCTTTGTTGTAGTAGTTTACAACTTCTAGTTTCTTCTGCATACCAGTACCTCATTGGGCATCAAATAATGTTGTGCGCTTGGTTAAGTTGCATCTTATCATTACTTTTAATGACATAATGTGTTAAGGATTGCAAGTCGATGTAGAGAGAATAAGTTCGTTTACAAGTTCTTTCATGTGAAAGAGTATACATTGATATCTGCATTATTCTTTGGTGTGCTTGAGCATCTCATCGCTCGCCAACTGACACTGCAAATACATGCTGCCTGTTTGATTCATACAGTTTTTTGGTCGTTGTATATTTAATCTGCACCAGCCACAAAATCACATAAATATGTTTGAGTTATAAGAGTAAATCACGCCTTCTCTCCGCAGCATACAATCTGAGGCAACCACGTTTTCAATTTCTGGATGCAAGTTAGCTAACATATCATTGTCCTGAGCCTGACAAATGCACTTAATATGGAGCTCAAAATAATTCTCGTGAAATCTAAACGGTGTCCTGCTGAACAAGGTCTAAGACGATTTGCAAAACTGACACGTCTTTTTAGTATTTTCACTGAAGCTTTGACTTTCAGATTGACGTGGGTATGTTTAGACGCAATTGCCGATGGCTGAAGCACTAATCCAAGATAAACGGGGTTTTTCCAATATCAGGAAGTTTGGTATTCCCAACATGCCGCAGATCAATAATGCTTCAGTTTAATGGTCTCGCTTAAGCAGGAACTGTGTAAAATCCTCGAAGTTGAGGAAATCAACACAAAGCCTTGACAATGATTCAGTAGCACGTGCTTGAAACTGCAGTTGTTATCCCAAGAGGAGAAACACTTGTTAATCCATGACGCGAGAAAGCATGAGGTTAGAGCATTGATTCTAAGCTAAAAGGAAAGTAGTGTAGGAAGCAGTCTACGTCAAAAAGAAAACATGTGCTAGAGCATATACATGACGGAGCCTTGATGACTTCCAGGGCCGCAGAGGCTGTGGAGACAAGTGGGGCATTCTAAGCACCACCATTACGCGTTAAACTTACGACGTTTTCTCCCCCCTCCCCCCCCAATCCGCTATGGCCACAACGGCCACAGATGTTGAACCATGATCACAAGGTAAACAATCCAAGGTATTTATCTTTTGACTGTGCTTAACATGGTTTTAATGGAAATCCATTTCATTTAAAAATTCATCTGCAGACAATTTAACTGATTGTTTTCCCTGATGTAGCTTGAAAGATAGCGTCTTCCTTCTATCCCTAATACAAAAATATTTTTTGTTCTTTGGGCTTTGCACCCTAGACCCCACACGCCCTGTCTAATGGCTTCCAGAGGCGTGAATGCATGTGATATGTGTCAAATGCAAACCTTCATCATCAATTCAGTACAAAGCAGCACAGGAAATGATATCAATGTAGAGCAAGGCCTCAATCTGTTGACGGAGTACGTCACACGAATACGTTCCATATAACCTCTCGCAATGATTAATTGATCTACACAAATGACCTTAGTCTAAAAATAGACCTTAAGTACTGTGACGTGGTTGAATTGAGGTATACTCAAACATAATATGACATGATAATGGTTTAGCCAGTAATAGCATACGTAAAAGCTATTTCATGAAAATAACGATTCTGAATCTTGCAAGTAAGGGTTGCCAGTGCTTGTAAGGCTGTGTAAGTGAATTATTTGATTGATGAAAATTACAAATTTTAACAAAATGACTGGGAGGATAAAAAAATATTTTGGTGGTATTGTAAATGTCATACTGTGCGACAAAAGGTAATATTAAGGTAAAAACAAAGAGAGAATATATACTCAACAAGGCCAATAACTCAGTGACAGGCGGACAAAGACCAATACCTTTTTCTTGTCTTGTGTTCTGTTTGAGATACATGACTTTATTGAAGTTGTTAAATATGGGAAATTCAGTAACATAAGCATATCTACAATCACACCGATCTGAAGCTGTTTCTAGGAAACCATGTTTCCCATTTTGTATCACTTCTTGTATAATGAGATAGAACGCGATGGAATCTGCATGCAAAGAACTGGAGTGCTTCCGCTTCCTTGTTATCATGACTGGAACAAGGTTCTGAATGTTTCAATGTTTTATTGCATGGCTCTTAACAAGTATTGACAATCAATCATGATTAGTATATTCTTTACTGAGATGTTTAAGGGTTCTTAAAAAGCATTCAGCAAGTGTTTAAACCCTCGTGCCATTCTTTTGACTCCGCAAATTGTCATAGTTAAACACCTCTTATGTTTGAATGAAAGCTTCTTGTTCAATGTTAAGGGGCGGATTTGGATTTTAGTAGGGGGTAAACAAGATATGACTTGTTTGAGAAATGAATGTTACTTCAAAAATGAGTCAGATCTCTTCAGCCAGGAGACGGCTGTATTTTGAACAATTTCAGTCAAATAATCGATAAAACAATATTTTGAAATGATAGAATTCTTCAAATGTGCTTCAGATAAATAATTGCTAGTTTAAAGAGTACTGAAATCAAGGGCACTCAATGTTTCTGCAAATTCTAACAATGTGATAAAAATGACAGAAAATGGAAAATTGCTAGAGGTTGTGGGATGCCAAAGATTAATACGAGGTTGAAAGTAAAGAATATAAAAATAGGCTTAAAGAAGTTCTGTATTTGATGCTGGAATGTTTCATAATTAAATGCATTCTAAGCCTCTTGACTTCAATGGGGAGGCACATGGCGAGTTCAAGATTATTGCCAAGTAAAAAAAAATAAAAAAAGAAACTTAACTAGTTGCAAATTTGATGAGCTGGCTGAACGTCAAGAAATAGTTTGTTTCCTGCATTCAGAACTGAAAATACCAGTATAAAATGCTAATAAAAAATATTGGAGTGGACTTTCTTCCTGCAATTTTATACGTTGTTACCAGATGATGTCTACCTGGGTAGAATATGTAATTTTCGGATCGGTCATCCTCGCAGTAGATGTTTCGACACTCTTGCATTCAAAAAGTTAACTCTAATCGTTTTATGTTCCTAAATATATAAACAACGTTATCTAAAAATAGGATGGAAAAAAGATATAACAGGTATAAATAAATTATAAGTTGATTCTAGGCTTTTTCAAAAAATGGCGGATTTCTTTGCAATGGCTACGCTCCAGGCCCTTCTCACTGCCAACTATCTGTAACAGATACGCACAATCAGTGATGGTTTCTTCAGTGGCTTTCAAGATAGTGTTCATCGCCCTACGTGCTGAATAACGGTGATAGTGATAGTATAAGTGATAGTAAGATCACTCCTTCCTTTCCAACTTAGTCATAACCAACGCGGAGCTTAGTGAATAGGCTGACCCTTTTAGATACTACTTCCATACTTCTTTAGACTATCACTATCCATTGAGAAATTTTTCAGTATGTTGGTCCACATAAACCGTTCATATTTTACTGGCCTAAAACTGAAATATTATCAAGTTGTAGCTCACATACCGTCACCAGTTGAAAAGTAACATGCGTTCTTGAAAGAGGATCTAAGATCCACAGATGTAGTAGTGTATATCGCAAGACCTCGAGTAGAATAAGACCCTGGGAAGCATAGAGCCTCTTTTGATGGTTGTCAAGACAACCTCTCAGACTACTCGCTCTTTATAAAATGAAATGTAAACAGAAATATGTGGACGTTAGTTGAGATCAGCAAATGAAATGAAATTCTTTATTAAAGCTGTAACTGGTTTGTTCTTCGAAAGGCTTAAAAGTATAAAAAAATTCATGTAAGCAGTCGCTCAAGTGTTCAAAGGATTTTGTTTCTTTGTCTTATGATTTGTTTGCAAAGTAACAAAGTAACTTAAAGCATTAAGCTCTCCTGTTCTTACATGTTAGATGTTTTTTAATACCAGAAGAAGGGGGTAGGGGGTTGGACTCATGAATTGATGTCTACAGTAGAATTTTAGCTGAAAAATAGGAACCAGGAAAATAGAATCCTTTCGATATCACTAATTTCTGCCTTAGCTCTTGTTAGAAGTAATTTAGCTTCCCCTGAAAACATTCTAACTTACTCTTGACAAATTTGCATTGACGCAGATATACGAAACTGTCTGATCAATTAGAGTCAAATTTTACTCAAATAGTAAAAATGTTTGTTTCCTGTTCTAGACACAGTTGACTTAAGGATTTTTAAACTCAAAGTCAACTGCTAGTTTGATTTGAAAAAGTGACCGATGTAAAGGAGGAAAGCATTGAAACGACATAAATAGACATTTGTACAGAATTAATAATGCCTTGAAAGATTGCTAATGTTTAATTCGTTGTAATTAATGTAAAACAAGACATTAGAAGAGATTCTTGCATAGGAAAAGTGGAAAAACACCTCAAGTAATTACGCTTTGTCAGACTTAACATTGAGATTGATGTTACAGCGTCTCCTGCTCATTTCGATTGAAGTCTTCAAGCAGAGTTTGGTGGAGAGCTTTATCATGATAAGCCCCTAAATAGATTTATTGTGTATAAAATACTATAGACTGAATTGTGAATCTTTGAAGGTTATTTATCGATCTTTGAACCTTTAATTGTCTTACTAATGTTCTCCTAATCAAGTTGTCGGAGCTATTGAGCCTTACAGGGAAGCTTGCTTGTTTATAGTATTGCAAATGCACAGATAAGCAAAGATAAGCGACAGCTTAACTGGTACAATGTTGGAGCGACAAAACAATTTCCATACTTTAGCAGAAACTAAAGACAGTACTGGATAGAAACAGAATAACGAGTAAGCTCCATCTCAACAATTGTTAACAAACTTCCATTCCGAATTTACACAACAAAGTTGCGTATGACCAGTTGATCCAATTAATTGATTAGAACCGGAGCTCGAATTAGTTGAGACAGGTACCCTTAAAGTTCAGTAGCTGGTGAAATTTTATAAACAAATCGATAGAAGGCAAATCGAGGAAGCCGCTACTATGCAAGTAAAAGATTCTTCAAGAAAAAGAAATTTTTTGGCCAAGAGGCAAAACGTGTGACTAGCAAGCAAAACATGTTGCCATCCAAATTCCCAAAGAAATACCTTGAAATTTACAAGATAGAAAGTCACAAAATCTGAATTCACAAGCCGAGTATCAAAATGTTTACGAAACCTTCCAATTTCTTGTCGATAGATAATGCGAACGATTATTATCAATGAGGGAATGAAAATGAATCATTGTATGACCTCGTGACCTCCTAAGAGGATTCGAATGCATTCTGAATTCTAGCTTGGCCTTCTTCAAACTCCACTAACTACATCAGTTTGTTCGCCTAAAAAACCAGCGCCTTTGACCAAAGCCGTATCAATGGCGCATGCTGTTGTGTTTTTATTTACACGATGTGAATGGAAGAGAATTAAGAATCCGAGATGAAATCTCAGTTGCTTCGCTCTATTCGCTCGCATCGGTACATTCTCGACCTTTGGTCTACATTAATATCATGATGATGTTATTTGCCTGGAAACATTCATATACCTATATATGCATGGATGATCAAACAGTTAACAAATTTGAATATCTTTTGTTGCAAATATCTCCATAGTTATTATGAGCATTAAATTCTAATAGTATTTTCCTAAAGTTGAGCATACACATCTACTTACATAACAAATTTAAAGCTGGTTTTTAAGTTCTTGTGATTAAAAAAATTTATATTTATTTTTACCCAAAAAAGGAAGTCCTTGCTTAAAATAAATAAAACATAAATACATACAAAGGCATAAATAAAGCGTAGTAATATAACAAAATCTTGTCAGTTCTGATATTCAGATTGACAACAATGTAGACCTTTAAAAAGGCTGAAATATGATCAAGCCGGGAGGGGGAGACAAAGCGATGAATTTACCAATATCACTCTCACCTGACGCTTTGATCTGTAAGGTTCAATGGTCGGGTGTTTGCCTTATGGTCATGATGTTGTGATTCGAACCCACCTGGCTACAAGTATAAAATTGTTACGGTAGTGAAGACTCATCTCACGTTTACAACATACATCTCTATTCATTGCTTTGTATAATTATCAATCGTGTCTGTCAGTTCCAATATTTATGCACATATATACAAATGTTTTGCTGTCTGATGAACCTCAGCGGATAGGAATTGAAACGTAAAGGTTATTGCGGTATTTCACTTTTCCTTTTTTACCACTGCTTAGTAGTATCAGGCTCTGTCTTGTTGTATTGAGCATTCTAGCAACGCTACCGATACTTGTGCTATGCAAATGCACTTAGTTTTATACCTAGGGACACATTTAAACAAATGGCGACTTGAGATAGTCTCCAGATATGTAAATCAAACCAGTTATCTTTCGTCACGGTTTCCAACCGCTACAGGGAATTTTATTTCTTTGTGTCTAGATACAGCAAGTATAAATACATAAAATTTGAGAATGCAGTATACGTTCTATGAATGTACTTATAGCTGATTTCATATGTCATGGTAATTTCAAAACCTATGAGTATTAGAGAGACTTACCGCTTATCATCTGCGTTTACAGGTGCAAAGAATTCGCTTTTTTGCAATCCCAACTGAACTCGATACGTACTTGGTAATAGTGGTAGTAAGTTGATACATACCATCAGAGGTCGGAAATAAAAGCTATTATTTACTTGTTACTTACGAACTATTCCAGACATGTATCCATGTCGCAGAGCTGTTTTAAAAACAGTTTTATTATCAACCCCTACTCTCCGAGGACCTCATGGAAAAATATTGCTCATCAGTGCAAGTGAAATTCCAGGTACAAAGTACACGTGCCATGTGAATACCGCTAAAAGGTACTGTCAACTGATGTAAAGGAGGTCGAGGAGTGGGGTCAGTTTCAGCCCTTGATGGTATAATTTATTAACACTGCTTGAAAGTCGGGAATACTATCTTGATCATAAGAATTCTTCATATAATGATTTTCGTTTACTGTTTTCGTTTTGACTTGTTATTATCAATCGAGCAATACATCACTCTTCACAAAAAAGAGAAAGAAAAGAGAAGCAAATTTGGTGTTACAGAGCAAATAGTAAATACTGACAGGTATTTTCAGTGAGGTGGTTACAGACAGCTTCTAGGATTTGAAAGAGTGACGTTGTAGTTATATAACCCCATTGGTATTTTTGCAATAACACGAGAATGCACAGAAGTTGAAGTCACTTAATGCCTTGGCCTGCAGGTGATAACTGCTTAATTCTTACGTCTGAAAAGACGTTTTTCATGTTAAAGCAGTCTGTAAAGTAGACATTCTTGTAAGCAATAGCTTCTGTTATTCTCTTGTTCCGAGAATATGCATCTAAGAAATAGGAAACTAGATTTACTTTGTATGGCGTATCATTTGATATTATGAACTGGCATGAGCTTGATTGAAATAGTAATAACAAAATCAGTTGCAAGAAAAAGTCTACGCTAAATACTAGAAAGGTTACGTTACGAGTAATTTCTCAGTGATATAGAAAAACTGAGCACAGAATTGGCAGATCGATTCCAAGCTATAGGGGCCTACTTTGCTCAACATTACTACGATATTCAATCTGCCATTTGTTAAGATCACAATCTATCTCCAGACATCATCTTACAATAAACAAAGTATTGACATGTTTCTAAAGCTTAGCTTACCCTTTCAGAGACGAGTTCACCTGGTGAGCTACCCACGGAGTGCAATTTGAGGAGAGATTTTTTCTGTTATCAAGAATTATCTCATGTAAAGCTCCATCCAGAACATGTTACAGCACACCTTCTATCATCCTCTGTTGGAATATCTCCTAATCAGCTCCTTAGACAGGAAATAGTAGATGAAGTAGTTTTAACGTTTTGCCAATTGGCACAGTAGAGCAATGGCATATCAGCCCATAGTCCACATGTCTGATTTCACCTTTAATCGCAAACTGAACCTTTGCAAACAATTGGGTTACTTCCTCTCGTATTACTTGATTACAAATGTTGTCTGTATGAAGCCATTTACAAGGTAAACAAACCACAAGCTATCTGAACATCAATGCAAGAACTTGTTCAATTGGGTCGAATTTCTAAAATCAAGATATGGAAAGCTAGTCCAAAGATTGATGAGGTTTTAAATCTAATAAGTCAAACTTTGCTTTCATTGACCTTTTACTTTAAGCTGATTGAATCAAATAAATCTTTGAAAGACTCTACGTTTGAGGCTGATGAACTTTCCCTTCTTAAAATACCAAAATCGCTTAAAGCTATAAAATTTGCAGAAGCCTTTTCATCGGTGAATGGAATTTGACAGGAGATTTAAAGCACTCTTCTACAGTCTTATATTCTTTTCATTGACGTACAGAAGTCTATTTTCTTGAGATATCTGGATAAGAGAAAAGGGGTAGGCAGAATCGATGGTAATCCATTTCGAAAGATTGAATCGGTGTCAAAGTTGCATATGCGTATGTAAACGTGGGGAAAGATCGCCTTAAAAGACGTCATCCATTTACTGAAAAACGACAGCAGAGACAAATAGAAGTGTGTGTCTTGTTCTGCAGACAAAAGAGATCAAGGATCAAATCCACTGTATAAAATTAAATACATAATAGATATCTCTCTCTATATAACTAAAATCACACATTTATCTTAAATATCATCTATTAAAAATAAGAAACTGGCTTTGTGCTCGGAGATCTTTCCTAATTTATCTTCTTTAGATGAATGTGCAACAATTGACGCATCGTATACTCACAAGGGCATTTCAAAGAAATGGGGCTCTTCCCTCTCTTGCCACAATGGAGCAAAGCCAAGTAAGTTTTCCTCAAGTTGGGGACAAAATTTGTCAACTTGTGTCATAAAAAAGCCGAAGCAAATTGGAAACAGATTTACAAAATCAGACAAACATCTTTTCTGAGATAACAAAATTTCATAATGTGCTAGTAGAGGACTATTGTTTTATTCTAGTTCAATAATAATAACTACACTCAATGTGTACAAAAATAATATTTGTTAGACTCACAGTGCATTAAACAAGTACATTTAAGATTATGGCTGTAAATGTTGCCTCAGATTACAATTTTCCTTATAGGTAAATAATAAATGATAAAAATAAAAATAAATAAATAAATGATAGATAAAGTATAATTTGATACTTGAGTTGGGTGAAAAGAGATTATTGCTAACGCTCCAAACACTCGGAACATCCCACAATGTAAAACACAATGTAAATATGGGTTGATTGGAAAATGCCGTTAATGAACTGTGGTTTTCAAGTGACAGCCAGATTCTAATCGTGTGACGTGCTTTTCATCTGCTTAAATGTTTATTGATAAACTATAAACTTATTATTAGTTTACATGGATTCTGATTGTCGATTCCCCTATTTATTCCTATTTATTACCCTGTGAACATATATTTGATTTTCTACAGAAATGCCATCGGGGTTCAAGAAGACCTAAAAATACAAGATTTGATGGATTTTCTAATATCAGTATTGATACGAAATTAAAACTTCGTCACGTCATATCCCAGTTGACATTATCACCATGTGGATTTATTCCATGTGGAATAGAGGAGGATGAAGCCGGGGATGCATCGAATGGAACCGATTAAATAATTGCCTCCTATCACTAAGACAGGTTATTTTTGTCTAACCATGCCTGAGCCATAATCCATGAGGTTTTCCTTCCGCCATTTCGATAAATCTCACCACTGGATGCCGAGATTTGATCAAGCCACGTAAACCGTGTCTCCTCACCATGATTGGCAGACTATGCCACAAACTCCCTTTAATGGTAATGTGTTGGGATTAATCAACCTGAAAATCTTGAACTTAGCATATAGACTAGGATTAGTGAACTTTCATTCGAGGGAGGAATGCACTCTGGCTCACAGTTTAGGAGTTAAACATTTAAGCCATCTGTCACTTGCTAACGCTGTATGGAGCAATAACTGTGCTTATCAATCAATTATGAAGAAGAACTTATATCACATCCTACCACCTCATACCACATGTTAATACAAATATGATATTGCATGTTATATAATACATCATCTTATATATTTTATCACGTCATACCATATGGTATCCCGTAATATTGTATTCGTATAAAGTTGTTGATAGTACAGAATAATAAAATTGCACGAAATAGAGTATTCATTTTGTACTTAAGAGCTTTTATTCGTCTGACACTCCTCAAGTCGTCAGAAAATAACCTGAAAAGGGAATCAACGAAATTATTTACCCAACTGTGTTTTACATAGTAGCCAATCAGAACTCTGACTGCCAGATTGATGTTGTTTTGACCAATCAGTGTCCTTGAAACTGAATGGTTAACCGGAAAGGCCCACCGAGAAGACACGTTCTTTTTGTCTACAAAACAATGGTTTTCTTGCTTTGATGTGAACGGACTCTAGAACGGCCAAGTGAAAAGCAGATCCAGCTTTACCGATTACGCGGAAGCGATCGTTCGTATACATTTTGGCAAAGTCTGGTTTTTCAAGAAAGTGCTGTACAATAGCAGAGTCACATTGCTTAGTGATGTTTTTTAAAATGACAATATACGGCCAAGCAACAGCGCCTACAAGGAAGCAACCACCTCAGTGTTCAAAAGCTAAAAAGATATCCTGAAATGACAAGGAGATAGTACCATGATTTTCATTGCCTCATGACAAAGAGGCGGAGAAAGGAGTTGCGAAAAGTCCGTGCAACCGAGTAAATATATCTGATAGATTGAATAAATTGTCTACGTATCGCGATCCTTTATGTAACAAAATTAATGTGGAAAGAATGACGACATTTCATAATACGTGACACTAGACACGAGGCATTTAAAAAATAGAGGGGATACTTCTTCAACATTCCATGTTTACCCCTCTTATAGGTTTATTTATCTATTTTCTCGTTATAAGAGAGCAAATGTTGGAGAGACTGGGGACAGTTTTATTGTTGATTTACGAGATCATATGAAAGACGTGTATTCAAGTTCACAGCTCTTGTATGAATTCAGGTAGTCATGTCAACTGAGGGGGGTTGGCTCTAGCGTTATGTTTGGTATGGAATGCTTTCATTTTTCCAGGCACCAACTTTTAACTTCTCAAGAGTCAGATTAAATGCACCTATTCAAGTGAAAACGAGTTCTTGCACTACAAATATTGAAGAAAAGAATATACTTAAGATCTATTTAAAGAGAAAAATCATGCAAACGAGTGAAATTATTGTTCAGATGTACAGAAATATTTCTTTAAGGGGTAAATAAGTTAAAAAAAAGAGATTTCCATTGACTTCCTTTTCTATTTTATCCTGTGTAAAACGGTCATGTCACATTAGGAGAAGCGCTGAAACTACTATATCAAGCATGCCAATAATTTCTGTCTCCCTCTCTCAGCTGACAGTAGCGAAGCGCAAGAATGAAGATGACTA
>JAAAKL020010225.1:0-14522 GCA_010016065.2 Carybdea cf. marsupialis auct. non (Linnaeus, 1758)
ATAGGAAAGTAAAACTTAATGCACTGTCACTATAGTCTTTACTCAGGAAGGTCTTCGCTGCTCAGTGATAGAGAATGATCTCACACCTTCCTTGATTTATGGCCCTTCCTGAATAAAAATACCCTTTAAGCATCAGCTGTAATTAGCTCAAACAGCCTGTAGATGCCTGTAAACCGTCCAAATACGTCGAAGCTATCGTTATATTTACGACAACAAATCGAAGTAAACAACAGTAACAGATAACACTGGTCCGCGGTTAACACAAATTCATTGAAAAACTGACCTTCCGAGTTTTCACCAGCCTCGTTATCACCCTTCACTTCGTAGCTAGTGTTCATCTTATTCAATTCGTCGTCCACATTTTGGTAATAAGACATGGGATGGTCATTGGAGTACTCGGTTTGAGGTTTCTTCTGTTGCCGCAGCCTGGGGACGGAAAGGAGCAGGTAGTTCAACATGCGAAAAAAAATACTAGCAAACATTCTTAGTTTTCATGTTGATATAGCACAATGTGTTGTTTTTGTACCATTCGTTAGCTCTGTTCCAAGAATGGCAGCTCTTGTTTGAACAGGAGAGAACTTCAAAATCATTTCAATGAAACATCTTAGTTGATAATTGATTTGGCCGTACGATTCAATGTCTCTTGCCTGAACGACTAACAAAAGCATCCATCAATCGATAAATCTCAGTTATCAATCTCGTGCGCGATTCAAGCAACTTTGTATGTATACGTCTTCAAGTAACTTGTTCTATTACGATTTCAACTCACTTGTCCACCTTCAAATTTTTTCCTCCGAGTTAATGAGGCAACTCCTAGATTGCCCTGACCGCTTGTTAATTGCCGATTCAGATTCAGTAATGGTCGGCATATGCATCTAACAGTTTGTCACTTTTCATACATGTTCTAAATTAATCCAAATGCGTCGGCTTTCGTTACATGGCAATAAGCAAAGAGCATGCCATTTGCTCGAAGAATGGAATACAGTCGAACCTGTCTATAGCGGACATGCTATATAGCCGACACCTGGTAATAGCGGACACATTTCTAGGAACGGTCGGAATCATGGTCAAACTCTCATTGAAATACCTTTATATAGCTGACAGTTTTATAACAGACACTTATTATAGCGGACATATTTTCTCGAACCGCGTGAACATTTGCCTTAAAATTAACCTGCATATAGCGGATATTCGTATTTTACTCGTATTTAAGCCCTCCCCTAGCCCTGTGGCTTCGTGGTCCCTAAGTTGTCAGAAGAATATAAACCGATAAAATTCATGATACAGTAGGTATTTTTTGAACAAGTGACTTTTTCAAATCCTCCTAAACTTGTTACAGCTTTATTATTGAGGTTGTGTGTAAGATTTAGAACATTGTTATGAATTAATGTATCTTTTTGTTCTTCTTTTCTTGGCGAAATTAGGCAGATTAATGAATTAGGGTTAATTTAATTAGGCAGATAGAGTTGAAAACCTCTATATAGCGGACACCTGGTAATAGCGAACACTTTTTCCAAGAACCGCAGGTGTCCGCTATAGACAGGTTCGACAGTATAAAGATATAAATGTTTACATTAAATGGAACTTAAATTCCAGCTGCTCTACCTTCTCTACAAATTAGCAAAATAAGCTTCCCTTTTCAGGTTTACCTTCGGATCTATTCATGAAGGCATATAAAGGCAATGTAGGAGTTTGTAGCATCATCAGTGAGGATAAAAATGGAATATTTAAAAGATGTTTGAAAGAAACAGATTCTAAATATGTCTCACTTCTCGTCCGTTTATAAACAAAATATTGTTATGACATGTTAAGAACGAATACCAGGCTGTGGCCATCGTACCATGGAACAAGTTCCACCACTCAATAGGACCACTTCCTAGACTGTACAGTCATCTCATGAGAATATATACTACACAAAATCCATCCAAAAGGCCGATAATCAATAGGTGTCAAGGCCAAGTCGAAAAAGTTAAAGAGGCCTTTCTGCTTTCACACCTTCAACTAAAAATAGGCTTCTAACATGCATTACAGTTGTTTTCATTATACTTCGGAATGCTTCAGCTTCTACTGTCTTGGAATAAATACGTCAATATCAGTTTTCTGACGTGAGATTGTTGATTTTAACATGCGTGATTGCTCTCCAGTATCCGCCACATTGCTATTCAGAGTACGATGCACTTGCTGTCCAGTATCAAAAGATGGAAGTGCTGAAAATCTCAAAACCTCTTGCCCTACATAAATTCGATAAGAAAGCTAACACCTTGCCTCTGTTTGCTATACTATTGTTCACTTTTACATATTGCATACTACATTTACACAGTTAATTGCAAACACAGTATTGATCTACGGAGTAATAATTGCGACATGACAAATGTCCAAGACTCTTCTATGCAAACGGCGCATTACCTCCCATGGTTTTACATATTGAAAAAAGGTTGCATAAAATCTGACTATAAATACTGTAGATTTTAAAATCTTTGCAACAAAACTGTTAATCTACCCCTATGCGTAATTTTCGTCAAATTTCAAGAGAAAAACAGTTCTTTCCTATTCTTTAAAGACATTTTACAAGGGTATCTATATGTAAGACGGGGTATTGGCCCGTATAGAAAATCCCTTAACTCTTGCGAAGTTTGTGTGAGTGCTACTAAGTATGTTGGGATTCACCATTACGTCATTAAAACTGGTAGAATTGTTAATCTATCTATTAGCTCTAGAAAAGAAGACTATTTATGGTATTCAAGTCGATGACTTCAAATCACAGCCGGAAGTTGGCAAGAACGCTATTGTTACTATGTTGTTGACACCCAAGACGTTAAATTCGCTTCAGGTTTATGATTAAATGATAGGAAATATAGAACTGACTGCAAAGACCTTTTCTGCTTGAAATTTAAAATGATTAGTGACATTAATACAAATTTACAAAGAGTTTTTTGTCAATAGAAGTCTTGGTTATGATTGACTCTTCGTACTGCGTATTTATCATGTCATCTTTCGAACATTCACTAGAAGAAATTTTCGTATAAGACTCTTGAATGATTTGAGTAAATATGAAAGAGTTTGGAAAAATGGTTGACGAAATATCAGGATAGATACGGAGCAGCTGTCCTACCCCCCACCCTCCTCCCGCTAGATACGGAGTGATACAAGGCTATCATCATCAGAACATTGTCAAAATAGATTTTTAGGGGGAATACTCCAGGAAAATATTGAGAGCTTATAAGAAAATTTGAAATTTCGCTGTGTAAGAAAGCACAGTTAAATAAATGATCTCTAACTAGAGGCAAGTGCAGCTGAATATTGGGTTTTGAGGGAAACGGAATCTGAAAGCAAGCCAACGGAATAACGAACAAAATACGTAAATACAACCCCCGTCCAAGGGCCATTTCATGGTTTTGTGACGTATGTCGCGACGGTAGTTGACGCGTAATTTACTCCATCCTTATAAGATCCATTAAAGGTCTCATTCTTATCTGACTTGTGCACTAAATTTTGTCTCACCTGTCATATGAACGTCATAATAACAATGATTGTCGATTTGATACGATCGCAGATACCAGAGTCTGGATTACGATAGGTGCCAAAGAGATAATGAGACGAACAGAATGCCTCCTACCTCGATCTGCTTTTTGACAGCACCAGCGACACAAGTATAGAAACAAGTCTGAAGGCAATAGTTGTACCTGAAACGCTTGACGGTCGTTTCAAACACAGTACAATCGAAATGTACTTATCAACTAAAGCTGGTTGCCCTTTTCAATGCCTTACTTGAGTAAATTCCAAAAGCTCGACATAAAAAAACCTGTTCTAGTCTTACATTTCTTTATATTGAAACTTTTGAGAGAATGAAAACAATTGAGAAAATGATATTGCAATGTTTGGACGGAAAGATGGAAATGGGCTCTGGTATGTTGCTCTCCGAAATCGATCTTTTCAAAATAATACGAGGGCCACTGCTAGCTGGAGACATAACATTTTCTTAATGCTTTATGGCTAACGTTGTAGCTAACGTCCCCTAGTACACAAAAGAGTTCAAGTATGGACGGCATACCATTCTACCCAAATCATTTATACATCATTCGGTAGATCTTTACGAGCACCATAAGAATATGAAATAAAGGTTAAAAAATATGCAAGTTATGGGGACTAACAAGGGTTGACCCACCACCCATCAAGATGTAATTGCCTTGCTTTAATTTTCATAATAACAGAATTCAAGCAATAAAGTGTACATGAAGCATTCATTTCCCAAATGTGCCAGATTTTACGTCAGTTATTCCATAATTTACTTCAAAAATACTACCTGAAACCAGGCCCGTAGGTGTCACCATATTGCAGGGGAGGGGCGCACAGTTCCTGTATTTTGCAAAAAACGTCTATCACGCAAGAGGTAACTAATAGACAAATACACCTGTAATCGAATACAGAGTCGATTTAAAATCGATTAACCGGAAGTCAAGTAACAGTCGGACACTAGCTTTCGAACAAATACTCGCTCTGATACTTCCTCGTGGGGGCAATGCCACTACAAAGCTGACCGCCTGAATGCCCCGAGCCTCCGCAGCTAAGGGCCTGCCTGAAACCCCAAAATTTCTCCCTCCAAACAACAAGTAATTGAGGATACAAGTCAAATTTCAGAACTTGTAAAACTGCGCTTAAGACATGGACACAAACGGGCAGGACTTCCATACTGTAAAGGTCCAAAACATCGTATTGCCTGTACTCGGCCACAACAACGGCAATCCCGTCTGGCAAAAGTAACATTTGAGCAAGTGGACTGAATAACAAAATCATAGTGCTTTCTTTTATAGGGGTCGCATCAAGTACTGAGGCACTTCTTTCCTCGTGCTCCATGTTTCTCTACACATAGCCGCTTGTGATTCAATGTTTTTCTTTGTAATGAAAGTTTTGCAATACAACACACTTTGCACTGAGTAATCGTGAAGTAAATGGAATGGGAAGCGCAACCTCAGTGATCAGTTGCATACGATTGGTATATGAATCACTGAAGTAGAATTTTTGCATAAATTTTATATAAACTCTGTGATGTTCATCCGTTTCACGGGTGGGTGGTTAAAATCTTATTACGCTCCAGAACTTTCGATTTTTCAAACTTTATTTCATGTTCTTACAGTATTCCTAACGATTGGTATATAAATTATGTGAGTAGAGTAATATGACGGCTATACATAAAATATGAAAAAATACGAAAAATGTCCCCTGTATACTAAGGGATTAAACGTGTTGAGCCTAACTAAAAATATAAAATGTACTCATCATGTAGGAAATCATGGATAGCCTCAAATTGTATGCAATCATCCCCCTCCGATCATAAAATTACAAGAGCAATTCTGACTAGGAAAGATCGTACGAGAAAGTACTAAAAAAACAGCGTAAATTTGGTTTGATTTAACACTCGAATATATCACATACAAAATCCCTTGAAAGGCCTGCTCGGTTTTAAACAAAACACGACAGGTAAGTGTGATTCAAAGATTAGAGCTCTTTGCATGATAATTACTTTTCTGGTACACACATTAAAGCAATGTCACTATTACGGCTAAAAAATGAAAAATTTTAAAGCAGAATTTTTAATGTAAAAGCCGAACTTCAGCCGCTTGAAAAACAAACACACAAGGTAGACCTATATCGATGGTCTGTTGTCATATGAAGCTAGATACACTTTCAAGGCTGGAATAACTACAAGGAATTTTCTTCTGTTAAGTGATTGATATTAAAGATAATCCTGTACGTAAAATGGTCTGACCTCATTCACCGGTTGTGCTTTGTAATAAACAACAAATTAGACCCCATTATTATATGTTAGTTACTAATATCCTAATTACGAGCGTCGGTTCTCGTCGAGCCTTTATTACATGGGCAGATATCTGGTATTGAACTATATATCCCCTAAAACATCTAAACCGTATCTCACATCTATCTCACTACCAAATATATCCCTTCTCCCAATTTTGTACACAGTAAAAAAATCTACGACTTCTACATATATGTAGTTCCTGGCTCTATACCATTAAATGTTAAAACGCAAGAAGTAGACAACGACAGAAAATTCTAGGAGTTCTACTTACTTTTGACACTTAGATTGAAGCTGCAAACATTGTCCCATTGCACCACTCTAAACCATACTTTTAAGTCCTTTATTTATCGCAGCTCTGTATGACAGCTCAAACTCGTTTTACTCATATCAAGTCTCTTCTTAATTGCACGTAATGATAGCTCTCTTAAAACTATTTACAATCTATTCGACTGGTGCTCTGCTTTGAGCATCTATCGTCGGCTTACTTCCCCTTGTCAAATCTGTTTCCTTTCTACTGACACTTTGTTATGTCTCATGTTGAATATGTGTTAGCAGATGAAACAAACAAGCCAGCTAAACATACACCAGTCTCCTCCTTACAAAGGAGACAATAAACGACCTACTTACAGTACACTGACATTGCTTTTAAAAATGGTTTTTCTTGTCTCAGACAAAACAATAATGGCCAATTATGAAAAGCGATCGTAAGGACCATTCTTGAGAGGAAGGCCTTCTTAAACTACGGTCCACAACCTTCAAAACTTAAAAAGTTGAACAGAGATACAAAACGTAAAACTTGCAGCTGAGTAACGGGTTTAGGATGCTTAATGTTTTCGCCGGCCAATAGTCACTGCAATAGCGTGAAGTGAGGGTTTGAGTAAACACATTCGCGAAGAATTTACGGAAATGAGAGCATTGGAATACGTTGTCGCAAAGAACACGCATATGAGTGACACGTTTTCGGGCGCTCGTATTAATGAAGAACGCATAAATAACTAGCAATGGCATCATGCATCAACTTTGGGAACTTTGTGTCCTAAAGTATTCTCAATTCATATTCGTGAGATACTTGTGATATACTCCTGACACATTCATGCAATATACTATACTTTTTAGCAGTTTTCACCTTCTAAATTTCAATTTTGAAATCAAAAAATCAAATTGTTCAACCACAGTCGAGGGCGACCCAAAGGCTCCCTCTTCGTATGGCTTCTGCCCGAAGGCAGGGAGGGGCGACACTCCTCTTCCTTGTGTTTCCACAATCTGACCCCAGTATGAACTCGCTGCCATTTGCTGACCCTGGAAGGATGAACCAGTGGGTTGGCGTCCAGCTTGATGGCTCAGTTTACAAATTGATGAAACAGGCAGATTTTCAAATCGTCCACAGTGGGATTTAAAACTAGCATCTTCTGCACTCAAAGCAGCAGACGGAACCACTGAACCATCGCGCCGATCAACTTTGAAGCTAGCAGTTAAATTTAAAATTAAATCATAAAATCCTGATTTTGTTCCTGTGTATTCACTTTCTACTTTCCATCGTCACAAAAAGGCGGAAGCACTTGTTATAGGTTATGTTCCTTTGCCTACAACATTACGTAACGAGAATGTATGTTGCTAAATTTATAGTTTATTTTCACTCTAACTATGCGAATATTAACATGTGTTAATGTAAACTATTACAAGTGTTAATTCAAGACGTAGTAACTCAACATAGCAATTTCGAAACATAGAGTACAATGCAAAGCATGAGCCGGCACAGTACATACCACTCACGTGATCTCTAAAAAGACTGGATCGAGCCACTGATTGTTTCCAGCAGCGATAAAAGTGTGATCACGAATAGTAGCCCCTGGACGTCAAAATAGTGTGGCACGGTCTTCCATGTTACGTTATAATGTTTATTAGCTTTGTTTGATGGGGACTAAAATGGTGTCCAACGAATGACCTTGCTTTGGGAAGGAATATGCTCTATCCGGTGTTTTTAGGGATCAGTGACAAAATCGCAGTCAAGCGCAGTTCAAGTTAGCTTAGCGCAACCCATTGCGCTTGTGATCTTTTCATTACAGTGCAATGCTGGGCTATTACTCGTAATGCAGCGCAGTGTAGTTTGTGGTATTCTGGCCTGGTGCAGCCCTGGCCAGTGAAATCCAGTTCAGTGCTCCCTAGATCAGTGCAGTCCAATTCAGTGCATTTTGGCTCGATGACGTCTCGACGAGTTCAGTCCTGATCAAGTTACGTCGGTTCCATTTTGGTGAATCGATCTCAGTACAATCCAATGTCGTCCACTGAACAAGAGTTCAGTGTAGGCCACCAAAGGATACCACAACAATTAATGGTACATTTATACTACAACATTAGCACGTCAAATAAAAACATACCACAAGGTACTGCTCTGTAGATACTTTAACCATAGGCATACGAGCTGACAGGAACTGCAGCCCTATCGGAATTGGGCAAAAATGGGTTGTTATTCCCCCCTCCAAAGAATTTGCCCCATGAGCCTAATATTAGTACAGTACATCTTAGCACAAAATGAAACGCATCGCAACTGGGTCAAAAGCCACAACACCAAATAGTAAAAGCAATCGCAACAAGCAACAGCCCTGTACATAACAGTACTGCATTGTACAGCATGGAGCTTATTATTTGTACAGTACATCTTAGCATAGAATGAAACATAGCACAACTGGGCCAAAAACCAAAATAGTAAAGAACAGTCCGCATCACAGCTTTGCACATAACAGTAATACGTTGTACAGAACGGTGCTGCCACAATTATAGCATGCCATATCAACACACATAACCTAATATGGGAGCGTAACGTTGTTTCAAAAGTACAACGGGAAGTTTTGCTCACCCAAATACTTACAATCCTGCCCCATAATAGTTCTACAGTATTGTTCCCACAAACGACGTCATGTTTGCATGCCTGATGTTAAGGTCCAAGATAATTCGTTACGTAAAGTTGCATAATAAGATTTGAACCACTTTACTTACCAGTACAGATAAACTCCGACAAAGGCTAGAATAACTAGAAGTAAAACTGGAACAACAACAGCAACGACTGTGGTCGTATTAGATGTCTTTGGAGCGGTCTCTAAAATGGTAAATTGAATGGGGGTGGGAGGCCAACGTTAAATTGAAAGTTTATTGTAATGAGTGAGTGAAAAGAACACATTTGATATAAGTGGTAATCAACATGATATAATCCACAACACCTATTTACAATCCATTTATACAACTAATAAACCCCATAAATTTTCAAAGTCATGCAATGTTCCAGATATATGAATGAAGATGGGTCAGAGCAAATGATAGATAGAAAATTAATGGGAAAGCCTCGGAAAGAAACTCAAGGTAGTCTTAATCGTTCGGGTACCGCATATCTTGATGATGACATAGCAAACTCTTAACTCATAAAGAGCGTCCGAGGACACAATTGCTTTAAACAACTCTGTCCCTCCCCAAATTCCTTCTAAACGTCAAGCGAGTGTGGAAAAACGGATGTACTGCAAATGTACAATCATCGAGCCTTGAAGTAACTGATGTGAAATCAATCAAGTACAGTTTATATCTGTATTGAGTAGAAACTCGACTGTTGGCATGTCACCTCAGCTTTTATATAACTGTTGCAGAACATCATGCGCTCTGGAACCCACTGCATTTCAGCATCGCCCTCAACTGTGTCATGATAAAGAGGCCAGAATTCTCAAGCTCAGCTATGCTTCGTGCCATGGGCCGTGTTTAGTCATTACAACGCATACGTAATGATAAACGTTTGAAAATCATACGACACATATTTTATGTTGTCATATGATGTAAAAACTTGACTGCAAGTGGCTTTGTTTAAGAGAGCGAGGTAACTCATAACTCGTCGATTCGAAAATTATGACCTTATAGTGGTCAAAATAGTTTTAGAGCTAGGCTACACAGGATGGTCGAGAACACAGGGTGGTCCAGAAATCAGGATGGTCCAGAACAGAGGTTGTCTAGAACACAGGTTGTCCAGAACACAGGATGGTCAAGAACATAGGATGGCCCAGAACACAGGTTGTCCAGAACACAGGATGGTCCAGAACATAGGATGGTCTGCAACATAATCATGCCCTTTTGTGGATAACTCGTTACAATATATGGCTCGTGATATCGAGAACCATGATCGCCTCAAAAGTTGTGCGTATAACAGTTTGTTTACCCCAAAACGGAACTGAATATCCGGTAGCCAAAATGTTGCCAAATCACCACCATACTGAATTTGGTGCACGAAATATACCTCCAATCATAACATGGATGAAAATCAATCCAACATCAAAGACTGTTTTGTAACTGGTCAGCAATTATCACTGATTCTCACTCACCTTTCCTGACGGCTGTTGTAAAGGGTTGCAACCATGGTGTCGAGTAAAAATTACCCTGGGTAAACGAAAGGAGTTGAGGTTTATGATAGGGGTGTTATTAATATATATTAAATATAAGTAAAGAAAAATGCATACTGTACAATACTGTGTTATACTGCATCATGTCATGTCATGAGACATAATACACTATACCACACTACACTACACCATACTATACTAGACTATACTATACCACACTACACTTTACTGTACTATACTATACTATACTATACTATACTATACTATACTATACTATACTATACTACACTGTGCTACACTATACACTATGATACAACTTTAAACTATAACATGACATACTATATCAATTTGAGTGTTTTATTCCCTTTTATTCAAAATTACGTATATATATCTATATATATTATTGGCGATCAGTGTCTTTGTGTCTGTCCGTCTGTTCCTTTAATGACTACTGTCCTGTTGGACCTACTCCCATGTCATTCTCACATTTGAAACGCTCTTGACATGCAGATTGTCATAAAGTATGCGGTGATAGGCGTGGTCCGCCCCTATAACTATTGCCTCCCCTCCTCCCACGTTTCTATCTCGTTCTACGAGGTCGGCACTGAAGTGCAAATTTGAAGACCAGTGAGGGAATTACGTGGGGCGGATAAGGTTACAACAGCCCCCGGAAGTACCCAATCGCTCCTCTTTGTCAGTTACTTCTTTAATCCTTTTCAATTTTCGAGGCGTTTGAAAAAGTAGCACGGGAATAGATACTAGAGAAAAAGAAAAGTATGTCACCAATTTCACGTTTTAAATCTTCTCTTCTCCAAAACACTTGGCAACTTTCAAAGAGCTGTGGACAGCATGATGGGCCTGATGTCTGTCCTCCCATGGTCAAATCGCATGGCGCAGAGAGACTGGTATTTAAAACTGCGTAGAGCTACAACTTTGGACTATGAAATATGAAAGTTTCCCCAACCCCCGTTTCAAAATATTGTTCAGTTTGAAAACGAGCATTTTGGGCACTTACATGTCAGACTTACATGTCCCTGCTGCTAAGCAGATAGGTCTAGAAAACAAATAATACCATATCTGGACACCCCTTTCATGTGGCAAGTGTGTTGCGTGATTTGCTCCATTTTCACCGAAATTTAGTAAAAGTTTAACTTCTATTTGTTCATGATTGTAGCTGGCTGTCGACGACCTCCGGTCGATGTTTTACGGTGCGCACACGAGAATTTGTGCGTCACAGCTTCAAATCCCGTTGATGTCAAACCTTTTTATTTCTGACTTGCAAGCCTTCCGCAAGAACTAGCCAACAGTGGGTTTGGGCTGGTATACATATATTCCTACAGAAGGAAAGAAAGTTTCTCAAAAGCTAGTGAAAACCGAGCATGTTGTTTTTATTTGTTTCTATATCTTTTATAACTGTTTTTACATCCGCTTTAAATTGTTGTTTTTTGTGTTGTTGTATATATATTTACGCAGGTCTTTAAGTTAAATACATTATAATGCATTTTCTATATGTTCAGATTACCATATTGTCGTATACTCTCTGAAACACAGTGTACGTATGTCCTGATCGAAGGGGTCCATTGTAGAAACTCCGGTAACCTGTGTTTCCTGATAAAAACGCGGGCATGTTTGAGCTTCGCAGTTCATCTCCGAGAACAAAGTATTTAAACAAGTGTAATTCTTTTGCAATTATGTAAGCAGCGATGTAAAGATCTCCTTTCTCTGCTGTATCGTACGTCTTCATTGACTTGGAACTGTACACATGCGGCGGTTGCAGCTTTGAGGCATCAGATGCAATATCAACCGCTACAATATGATAATACCTACAAGAATAATGGTATGATAAAGAATTGAAATACTACTAAACCAGTGGTGCAGCGAGGAGGAGGGGTGGGTGGTGGGTGGGGGTGTTGTCAACTAATCACATGCTTCTGACTAAATCTTTGGGAAAAAGGCGAATGAGTCTAAGCATACAAATGCTTTATAACCATTCGGTAAAGGACGGGATTTGCACTTTTAGCGGCTTGGCAGTCATTGCATATTACTCCCACATGTTGTAATAAACGACAATGACCACTCACTAAACTTTCTCTAATAACAAATAAATCAAACGTTTTTAAGATTTACACCTTCTACCGTATCTCTTATCGGTGCTAAACGTAAAGCCTTTTGGTGGCTAGATAGCTAGTTAGTTCCTTAATTAGTTAATTAGTTAGTTACATAGTTGCATAGTTAGTTAATTGGTTAGTTAGTTAGTTCCTTAATTAGTTAATTAGTTAGTTAATTAGTTGCATAGTTAGTTAATTGGTTAGTTAGTTAATTCATTAATTAGTTAGTTAGTTGATGAGTTAGAAAGTCACTTACTTCATTGATTAGCTAATTAGTTAGTTCGATAATCAATAAGTTAGCAAGCTAGGTTATTGATTAGTTACTTAATTTGATAGTTAATTTATTAGAAAATTACTTGATTGATCAGTTACTTTCATAGTTAGTTAGTTTGCTAGTTAATAAGTTAATTAATTAGTTACTAAATTTTGTTACTTAATAAGTTAGTTAAATAGTTAGTTGATTATATATTTTATTTATTAGTTAGTTACTTCGGTTGTTAGTACGTTGGATACTTAAATAGCTTGATAAACTAAACAAATTCTAAAATAGTTGGTCTGGTGAACGTTGTTCCAGCAGATCATTGGGTTGTTTCGGAACGTTCTGACAATAATAAGGTCTCGTGGCCTTCTGGCAGACACATTCAAACAGTCAGTTAACAGCCGATGTTTGTTGCACTCAGACTAGCATCCGAAATGTCCCTGTTTATAAAGATAACTTTGACGTAATAGAAAATTACGGAAGTACGTTAGCTGGTACGTTCGATTAGCCTGCGGATTTGGTGAGAAATCGAAACACTTTGAAAACATAACATTCAAGGGATTCCGGTGTATACTAAAATCGCAGATAATTATTTAAGGTAAAAGTCCTTCATATGCTTACATTGCATTGTGGACATCCTGAACTGTCAGATTTATTTTCGCTGTGGTTTTGCTGGTCAATGGTTTACTGCTCGGGAGCGGAAGTAGGCTTGTCCTTTCTGAAAAATACAGGAGAATATATTTACTTACTGCATCTCAAATGCATCTCTACTGTGAAAATGAATTGGCAGTGAGGAAAACACAGCACAAAAGCACAGTTTTAGGAACAAACAACGACAAAAGCATGATTAGCTGTTTGCACTGTGGTGCATAGTGCAATAAAGTTTGCCAGCGAATTTACAAGTAGTGCGAAGGCAGGAAATGAGCTGTAAAGAGAATGGCGTGGGGGGGGGGGGGGGGGGACGCAGGTTCTAAGAAGGGCAGGATCCTGGAGAAAAAGGGCTCATAAGGAATCGCAGGGGCAATCAGGGGTGCGTAGAGAAGAGAAGAGAAGAGCAGAAAATGCCTTTATCTAGGATATCGTCCTGCGAGCAATGCGAGTGTGGATAGAGACGAGAGCTTAACAGAGCCAAAAAGGCGTTGGTAAGAGTACAGGCAGGGCCAAATGGAATCAGTATAGCGAAGGGTAGAGCAGGAAAGACTCCTTTATACATTCTAATCTAATCTAGTCTAGTTAATGCCAGTCGAGCGTGGATAATGCACTACGGGGTACTGTCACGCATTTGGAAGACCAGTTGAACACAACAATTTACTTTGCAACAGTAAATATTTAGTTTATTGTAGTGTATCGTAGTGTAGCATAGTCTAGTACAATGTATTATTGCACAGTATAGTATAGTATAGTATAGTATAGTA
The DNA here is from genome assembly GCA_010016065.2 of Carybdea cf. marsupialis auct. non (Linnaeus, 1758). NCBI lineage: Eukaryota > Metazoa > Cnidaria > Cubozoa > Carybdeida > Carybdeidae > Carybdea > Carybdea cf. marsupialis auct. non (Linnaeus, 1758). The sequence continues at coordinate 13,977 of JAAAKL020010225.1, forward strand.
TAATATAGCAACGAATAGTATAGCATAGAATATTATCGTGTACTATAGTATAGTATAGTATAGTATAGTATAGTATAGTATAGCATAGTATAGTACAGAATAGTATAGTATACTATAGTACGTCACAGATCACAAGCGCTATAGATCACTCTCCCATCTAGCCTTACCTGCCTGGTGAAATGGGTTTCAGAAATGTTGGAAGAATCGGTAGATATGTTACCAAGAATAGCGGCACCACACCTCTACCACGATGGTGTTAGTAGCTGAAGAAAGAAAAGCATCCGTTTTGCCTGCTACTACGATGGATCATAAAGTATTGTGCAATGAATTATGGCATTGAATTTCTGCGTATCATATCGGCTTCTGCTAATTATGTTGTATTATATGGTACAGTATTCCGTCGTATAACCATCGGTAGTGTCAAGTATTACTGTGCTGGATTGATGAAACATATGCATGTTTTTAGGAGGCCACTAACATACCTTGTCGTATCTCAGCTATTACTCCTCCAGATGACGAATATCAGACTCTCATAGCGTGATTTGC
>JAAAKL020010226.1:0-14520 GCA_010016065.2 Carybdea cf. marsupialis auct. non (Linnaeus, 1758)
TTAGCCAGCCCAGGGATTCAATAACAGTCTGCCCGCCATGGGAGGCCCTACCAGACTACTTGACTTATGCTCCCAGCTATCCACGATTTAGGCCTGACATGGGTGCTAGTCTTTTGCCCGACGGTTTAGCCTGATGAAGCAATCCTGGTCTGTTGCCACTCCCACACCGACTATGAAAAGGTGTTGGATTTTGTGGGAGAAATGTGCATGTGTCAAGAGCAAGAAATCAAGCTTGCAAAGCAAACTAAACCTACAAAGCGCAAGAATTTCAATTAATATAGTTTACTCACACAATTTGAATCGCTCTTGTTAGAATCGTGCGTCGCCCACTAAATTAAATCTTCTGCACTTCTGAATCTTCCGTGTCAAGATCAAGAAATCAAGCTTACAAAACAAAAGAAACCTAGAGAGTGCAAGAATTTCAATTAATATAGTCTACGCACACAATTTGAATCGCCCTTGTAAGAATCGTGCGTCGCCTACTAAACGAAATCTTCTGCACTTGTTTCTTGTAAACACTAATAATAAAGTGATAGGATAGGGGCTTACCCCTCCGCCCCCTCCTCGCGTGATCGTGTTAAACTATAGGAGATGACACTTCTGTTCCGGTCACGACAATAACATTAACCTTCGTCCAGTTAAATCACAGTGAGTAATTTGTTACTCGACCCACTATTTAGCGGTTTATGAAACAACACGTTTCTTGAAGCGATAAAATAAAAGATTTGCAGAATATTTGGGTTTATCAATGATACCATAGAAATTATATTAACAGCGTATGTTTATACAGAGATTATGAAGTGTTTCATAATCTTTGGTTTATATGGGTAACACAGAAGTATGAAGAAGGTGAGGTAACAGCTCCCTGTGTTTTTTTGGCGGGCCTCTTCAATACGAGATCAAAACAGAAAACAAACGATTGCATTTCCGAGGAGCAAAAAGACAACGAATATCCTACGATCCTCTGTGATGTAAAGTCTATCAGCAACTGGAGAAAGCGGGAACAGTTAACACATTAAAACCTTTGATTAGCAAAGCTGGAGAAGGTTTCACCTAATTTTTGCTTTATTTCTGTTATTTAATATACAAAAAGAACTTCTTGGTATTATTTATAAATACCGGTAGTTACATCTCAAACTTCGTACCATATTACTAATCAGGCCAAGGCCTACCGTACTTGTCATTTCATATCACAGTCTAGATCTATGAAATCATATGATACGGTAGTGGGGAAAAGTAAATCAAAAATCTAATCGTATGTTTCTAAGGTAGACCTATGACCTTAGCTTTATTGACAAGATCAGACAAGACACCATATCATGAAGACCGGCATTCACTAATTTGTCAATGGTGTCACCATCATACTGTCATTACATTCTTATTGTATTTAAAAGTAAACAGAACTAGAGACAAGCAGATTGCCTTGTTATTATAAAAAAGTATTATGAGAAGCATTAATTAAATGAAAGATCTACTTATCGGCATTTATAGTGGCAACATTTACTGTAGTAAATGCACAACAATAATAGTATGCGTAGAATCAACTTGATAATGCTCCTATCTAAGAGAAAATGAATATTTCAGTGACCAACTTCATGGTAAGAGGCCGTTTTCTCACCTACATTAGAGCCTTTGTGATTTGGTGGATAAGTTCCTTGCCTTCAGTTCAAGAGGGTCACGGTTCAAATCCCAGATGGGCCATTGGCAATGCCAGGAACGTCATCAGGTCATAAGACTGCTCTATGCTCCAATAAAAAGTCCAATGTACGTGGGCATCCGCCCGAAGCATGCTAGCACCTAAAATGGACGTTAAACCGAATTAATATATATATATATATAATGTTAGTATATAAATTTGTATATATATAAGTGATGTAAGTAAAAAGTAAATGATAAAGTCCACTGAGAGCAAGTACCTCATTGACAGGAGCAGGTACACAAAGATTATGTAGCCAAACTATTGATTTGAAAACGTGTCATTCACCGTTCTCACACTGTATATCTTAGCAGGTTAGGCCACTTAAGTAATGTCTGGTCTTTTTGTATTCATATTATGTTTATTTCTGTTTTTTTCCAGTGAGAATCAGAGATAAGAACAGTTTGTAACTGTTATGTCCAGGAAGACTTGTGACAAATTGCCTTTGAAAGTATCATTTGCTTCAGATGAGGTCATTGATAGTATTGCAGACCAAGAGAGATATCATTATGAAAAGGCCATATTGGAGATGTTTGAAAGTTTCAAATTAGGAGCATTGAGGGTTCAATTGTCAGGTTCAGACACAGAAAATTCAATTGCAAGTGAAGATGAATATGGAAATACAGGGCCTTTAAAGGGTAAAGACTTTGATGTATTATTATATATTTTGCCTTTTGTAATAAATGGCATCATATTTTGATAAGCAGCAATGGCCATCTGGTAGTACTGGCATGTATATATTTATTTACAAGACAGTATAACTCCCTTTCTTCCAAACTGTGCTATACCTTCAAGATTTCTGTTTACCCACTTTGGACAGAAATGAAGATTAAGATGAGGTGCCATTCAATGTTATCAATGTTAAGTTGTACAAATATACTGAAACTCGCCCCATATTTTAAATTTACAATTATCATTATGTTTAAGTAGCACGTACTGTAATCCAAGTTTTATAGATTGCTATTGGTAGAATACTAAGATACGTCTTATAATATTATGAGTACTGTAATCAGTTCTTTTTGTGTTAAATGATTTATTTTGGAATATAGATTGATTTGGTATTGGGCACGTAAAGTATAGGGAAACAAGCAGTTGACTATATAAGGTGAAGGTATGATCATTGGAGTAGCAACTTTGGAAAACACATTGTAAGCAAACGTGTCTTTTATCACCATATTCATCTATATCTTTTTTCCAGATAGTCGACCAAGCAGTGGAAAAGGCTCTTACATTCCAAAAGATGCCCATGAAAAGCAGAATCAAAGACATAGAGCCACTGAAGTAAGTACAAATGTTAATGTTATTTTCATTTTATGCTTCTGTGTGTTGTCACTGTTTAATCTGATGACCTTGTTGATCAGTGTATATGTGCAAGTTGCATCACAAGGTAATAGCATGACAGTATCAAAACTGTTATGGGCATTTTGTATGATGTGCAAAATTGTGCAAACAATTTCCGGATGTGGAACCATAATCATCAGTAAATATAATGACTTGTCTTTGCAGAAAATTGTAAAAACACAGTCTATGGATATTGAAGTAGTTTACAAGGAACTTTCTAGCATCAGTAGAGGATTGAAGGTAAGTAACAGACTACTTTTATCTTTAGACATTTGTTTCCTGTTATTGATTTCTTCTAAAGAAATGTAACACCATTGTCATTATTATCTTCTTTAAAAATCATCAGCAGCAATGATGGCAAACTGTTAGGGTTTTCAAACTTTGATCTCAAGTCAAAATATAGAATCAGTAACTGCTGCATAGGGCCTTCCAGACTTATACACTTAAAGATATTGTATCATTTTATAGGCTTACTTCAATGTTGGTCTTTTGTGTGCAGATTATGGTGTTATTTATTTGTGGTGCAGCTTTGCTATTTAAATAACAGAAATATTTTGCAGACCAGATAACAATGAACAGAGGTTGTGCATCTTATCTTGATTTAGTTACATAAGAGATTACTTGTAAAGGTCACATATTGCCATTGATGACTCAATCAATGATAAAATTATGTTTGTGGGACATAACAGGTTGTAAATTTTACCCTATGATTTCAACACTTAATGCATGCAAAGATTAGAAAGATTTTATGCAAATACCTCTTTCTGAAGTTGAACTAGTACTTTATTTTCTGGCTGTGTAGATTCACCTTTAATCAATTATCAGTTGTTGCTAACTATATATATACAAAACAATTAGTCTAGATTCTAATTAATTAGTATGCAATTTTGGCAGAAAGAGTCAAAACAGTTAAGAGATAAGGAAAGCAAACTAGAAGAAAAGCAGCAACACTTGAAATATGCAGAAAAGCAACTGAGACATTATGAGGAGACTCTGGAGAGTATAATTGAACAGGAAGTTCAAAGGAGACTGGAGAAATCTGAACAGGTGTGGAGTCGTAGCTCTTTGTTGTCATTATTGTACTTAACAAAGTGTAATACTATAAAATGTCCCGGTCTACTTCTTGAAGCTTTTCACTGTTCTGTTCAAGTTGTTTGTTTTGATATGTAGTTCTTAGACTATATTGACAATTGTATTTATGTTTCAACTTGGTAAAACCTGACTACCTTGTCTTGCTACTCTATTCTATCTGCTGACTTTCTGTGATTATTATGGCAGGAGGACCGTGGAGAAGAATTGACTTGGACTTGGTATTTTATGAAGATATTTGATTTGTTTCCTTACTGGTCCTTACAACAATGCATGGGTAGCAAGGGTTCCAACATTTACTAACCATAGTGTCCTTTTTAGAACTATATACAATGTATTTTTTGGAGTTAAGTATTGGTGCATCCCATATAACTCTCTCACTGTAATTTTATAGTGCTTAAGAAGCCCTGAGACTAATTTGAATTGGTGTCCTTTGTGAAAGTTAACAGATTATTCTACTACCAGTAGAAGTGTGGCATAAGAGCAGTTAGAACTGGCATGTAACAAAATATTGAAGCAAAAGAACCATAAAAGTAACATGAAAAGCAGCTATTTTAGTAACTTTTCAATGAACCATACCTGATGATCAGTATGTTCCAGCTCAATCTCTTAAGACTTCCAACAGCCCACTGCCAGTAATTTGTTTATGTTTTGAGGCTGATCAATACAATAATCAAAGTGAGGTTATCTTATATCAAAGAGGGGTTGCAGAACTCACCTGCTAGGATATGTGTTAGGATTTACAGATAGAAAATGGTACTGAAGCGACAGAGAACTGGCAGATAAAGTGCTGTTTAAAGTTATGGTGGATTTATTTAGGCAATTCTATTCTTGAAGATATTAAGTGGGCTGAGCCCCTTTGGCCCCTGTGCAGGATCTGCCACTGAATCTCACAACACTGGAAAAAACTGTGGAGAGCGTTTGGCAAGTTGATGCTATTCCAACTGAAACTGGGAGCTTGTATAACAAGAAGGCAGGTTTTGCTGGATGCACCATTTGTGGTTGCTGAACTCATAGCCATGGTTGTTCTGTGTAAAATATAAATGGTGATGAAAAAAACCCAGCTATGAACTGGACAGTGAGAAGACTCACTCTGACATGTTTTATTATTTTGGGTTAAATTTGAGATCAACAGATGACTTATTTGCCATGTTACTGATAACATTTACTCGAGAGAAATCTGTCACAATTCCATGTCTTCAACTAACACTTACACAAGACCCTGACCACACCTTATCCTAATGTCAAAGGATGTCTGTTTAGTATAATGGCTAAAATGGTTCACAATACAACAGTTATTATCATTATTAGTGCTTGTTTACTATGCAAATTTTACTATTAAACACATGCTGTTAGTCAAATGTTTTACTAGATTTAAAATTAGTTTTCTTTTTGCTAATTGATGCAGCATTAATGTATGTATCCTTTTCAAAAGGTACTTGAACAGAAGCTGATGCAAAAGTCTGAGGAGACAGCAAAGTGGAGGAACTCCTTCCAGATATCAAAACAGGCTAATGACTCACTTAAGAAGCAGGTTAGATAATTGCAATACTTGTGATTGTATTACTCCAAAGCTTTGGCATATTATTTTTGATGTAGGTGTGCAAGATCTCTTTCGGCATCTTTCAAAGATCTAAGGTTTTATTTTGTTCCATTTAGTTCCAACCTACCACTTTGCTTGTCATTATATGCATTTTAAAATACCTTAACTTAAAATAGTTTGTGCATAATTGAAGTTGATTTTAACTTAACTGAGGGTCTGCATAATCTTCATTTGATCAACCATTGCCTGATGCATTAAATTCAAGTGTGATGATTTGTAACTGCATTTCCTGTTGGACTTGCTCCACCCAGCATTTAAGGGGTCTTCCTTGTAAAGTTTTATCACAAAACGTCACCTGACATACATAAAACTTCCTTCTATCTTTTTGTGACATGCCTAAAACAGTCGAGTCATTCTTCTAATCCCATGATATTTCTTGTCAGAGCACGTTATCTTCTAATACCTCTCATGCTTGCCAGCATGTCTTTTAAACCATTGCCCAGAGACAGTAATTTTCAAATAGTGAAAGCTTTTCTCTTATCTTCAACTTTAAGGGCTCAGTGTCTTATGCATAGATAGTCATTTGTACTATCACATTTTCTCTCAGTTTTCTAGCTGACATACCTACACTATTTTCTTTTTAACACCACCCAATATATGAAAAAGCTGGAAGCATGGAAAACAAAGTTCTTCACATTGTCAGTAGACTCACCATTTTTTGATATGGTTTTAAACATCTTATATCATGGCTTTAACCTTCTATTTACTGATTTTTAGTTGTGACCGTACACATTCTGATTTAAGTTGATATCAGCTTTGAGAATGTTAACATAAGCTTTTAAATACATTCCAGATTAGCTCAAGTAAAATGCCACACCTAATGCGTTGTTATGCATTATTCTTTTCTATTCTTGAGATGCATGTATGCAACTTTTTCATCTTGAAGATGACTGGCATGATGTTCTGTTAAGTTACTCAGGTGGTGCATAAGCACTGACTAATAAGTCTCTAAGTAATATGGGTGCCCTCAATTGTTTAAGATTTGGTAGAGTCTTGAGTGAAGATATGGTTTGACAGAGATGGAATTCCGAATCCCTCTAACCCCACAGGTTTCACACGCATAGACTACGCCCTTCCCTTGCTGTGTTCGTAAGTAGTAAGACTAATAAATCTATCTTCTATCTAACTTGATTGTAGGTTCAACGATTGCTCGATGACTGCAAATCTTTTGAGGGAAAGGTTGCTAATCTACAAACTCGATTGGCTAACAGTCAGGTAGGGAATTAGTTTATCATGACGCAGTTCATAAGGAGAACTGCATCGACTTACACATGATGGAATCCACTCGCTAGGGGATAACTGTGAGAATTGTATGTATGTATAAAGTCATGAGGATTACTACATGTTGTTTTTAAGCATTGTCTACACCTCTTATTGTGCCAGAACGTACTTGAAATGCGCTCACTCTCGAATACAGTCACAAATACGCCGCATGGCATTATCAGAAACAATGTAACTTTTCGTAGACTAACACTACAGGGTCAAAAAAGAGAAAAGGCAGGAGGAAGAAGAGATCCCGCATCCTTTGAAGTTTGATGAGCAACTTTTATTCCTCACGGATTACGCAAGCTTCGTTTTCATATTTGAGATCAATGTTGAAACTCCGAACGGTTTGAATATTGTTTGAACATCGGTGGTGACCTGTCGGACTGAAGGTAACCTCTTTCGCACCAAGCTTTAATATCATACAGCATTTTAGTAAGCTGACAGAGAAAGCTTAGAATTCTGTAGCAATCTCAATATGTATTACGTCAATAGTGAACACTTGCAAGCCGCATTTACAACGTGTCTTATTCACGCAAGAGCAAAGAAAATTTATTAAAATGGAAACTTCCAATGCACCTTCTGTGATTCTATTCTGTGACAGGTTACTCAGATGCCCGATTACTAACAAACCGAGTACTAACAATTTAAAAAATTAAGAAAACTTCTACTAAGAAAAAATGAAAGTATTAAAGGAACGAGTAGTTGCCTCGTCATCATTCTCACTTCTGCCCACAGAGGAAAAACGAAATACTAGAACAGCAGACAAGAGATCTTACAACAGCAAAGTTGGAAGTTTCAGGAAAGGAAGGTATGTGATAATAAATTGTATTTTGATAGTTAGATTGTTGTGCAACAGATTCATTTTGCGTAACGCTTTCGCCAGACACTGGTCACAGCAATCATCTCGTGTGAAACTGAAATGCTTTCTTGAAGAGTTTACAGGAAATGAAAGGATTGTTACACGTTGTTGTAAGCAACACCTTTCATGAGTGACACGCTTTCAGTTAGACATGTTATTTAAGAACGCATAAATTGTAAGTTAATTCTTTCATCTAAAACAGCTCGTGCGCTTTTGCTAATATGCGGAAGGAATCCTCAGGAAGGTTTTCAGCGTACGCCTGGTTTTCAGTCAAATATTTACTGATTACTAAGTCACCTTACGGGATTTTGGAGTTAGTTTTGCAACACGACTACGTAAATTGTTTGATACTTTACAACGTTTGCTTGTGACGGCCGGGAAATGGTGCACGTTTTTTGCAAGCTATCTCTGCAACACGGCCTATATTGATTGGGATAATTTATGTCGGGATGTCGAAGTATTTTTTAAAATTTTAAGCGAAGTTTTCTTGCCTTGCCTTACCTTACATTGCTTTATCCGGCGAATATTTTTACAGGCTTCAAACTATATTTTAATACTTTTATTATTTACAACTAAATGCAAGTTATATTTACCCCTTATATTTAAAGCTTCTACGAAGAAATTACGCAACAAAGATCCAAAGGTAAAGCTGTGTCCGTTCCTTATTTTATCCATTAAGTTCATGTGCTGCACAAGAAATTGTATATAGCTTTGTATAGGTCACAATCAGTACGTCATTAATAACTCAGTGACTTAATCTCCTAATCAATTAATCGATCGAAAGTTAAATAAATGGACGTAAATAGGTAAATATATATGTCAGACAATTAATTAGCAATTAATAAGTCAACCAAAAATCATTTAATCAACTGATTCACTTAGTTGATCCATCTTTTTATCCGTCAACAAACTAGTTCATCAAGCAAGCAATTAAGCATGTCCATTCTGTTGGACAATTAATGTGTAAGTGCTTCAATCAATTAGTTAATCATCACTTAATAATGTACTCCAATCGATAAATCAATCAGTCAATCATTTAGTCGACTCTTTTACCAAGTCATTATTCGGTTAACCGTTTTCATGGCCATGTAGTTACTTCTGTCCGCCGTCTTTACGTTGATTTGCTCATGACGTTTGCTCTATTCCATTTTGCACGGTAAATAAACACGTTCTGTACTCTGTTTAGTTTATTACGGAAAGCCAACTTTCGTGACGGACGACGTAGTGTATCATTTGTATTGTTTTCCAGTTTTTGCTTCCCAACGTTGTAACGCAACCAGAAACGTGAATGATTTGTGTTTTACATCATGAAATGATTTTGGCATTTTGGAAATCCTGCAGCATGGAAGTGCGTATCCTTCGTTTTGGAACTGTGTACAACAGACGCCTTGGAGTATGTAGGTAAATTGAATGGTATCATCACAGGCATGTAACCTTTTGGATACAACAATTTCATATCTTCATATCAATTCTTGTCAAGTCACTATCATTTTGTTACTGGAACCCTTCAACGTTCTTGTCTTTTAGGTTCCATACGATAATATACTGAATATTTTGGCACTGTTATTAGAATGGGTATACGATAGCTCCCTAGAGCAGTACCCCTTTCAGGATGCTGGTCTTCATAGTCAGAAAGAGTATGACATCGTAGCTGAAACAACGAGAGAACGATGTAGAAAGGTATCGGGAAGAATTTTATTTATCCGTTTGTGAATACAAACTTCATAGTTTTGTATCAGCTTTGCGCAAGGTTACTGTTTCTCCGATTCTTTGTAACTGTCATTCTTATAGTTACAGTTGCCATGTGGGAAGGAGACTGGGTTCAAGGGCAAAGTCCCCTAGTGTGAGTCATTTCTGATCAGAGCTACTATCAAAAGCTCTATAGGAACCGTTATCTTTCTAACTATAGCACAGTGGTCTCTATAATGTTAATGATTGGTGAGAAAGGGAACTTGAAGTTTGGCATAACTTTTGAAAAATGTATCATTTCCTTGAGCAATAAAGGAAAAGGCAATTTTAATGTATGGTGGAGGTATATTTTGTAGATTCTATCACTAGTAAACTTCTTATGTTTTTTGATAGGTATTACCGATGCTATGTACCATACTTCCTCAAACTGGTAAAGAAAAGACGGAATGTCAGTTGTCCTTCCTCCGCTTTATACACTGTGCCGTATTAACATTACCAAGCTCACAGGTAACATATTGCTTAATTTACAGTTCTGCTTCAGCAGTACTGCTAAAGTAACATCTACAACTTAGGGCCGTGGAAAGTCTGAAGTTCCAAGTCAATGATCGAAGGGAGCATGCTCTTTCGCGCCCTGTAATCTCAAAAGACTAAAATTAAGCATACAATTGAAAATGTATTCAGTAATATTTCGTCGATGCACGCCTTCGTAGCAGGGGAGAGGTTTACGCTCTTCTTGTCTCTCTTCTTGTATCTCTTCTGTCTCACTTCTTGTCTCTCTTCTTGTCTCACTTCTTGTCACTCTTCTTGTCTCTCTCTCTTCTTGTCTCTCTCTCTTCTTGTCTCTCTTCTTGCCTCACTTCTTGTGTCTCTTCGTGCCTCTCTTCTTGTCTCTCTTCATGTCTCTCTTCTTGCCTCCCTTCTTGCCTCTCTTCTTGCCTCTCTTCTTGCCTCTCTTCTTTCCTCTCTTCTTCTCTCACTTCTTCTCTCACTTCTTCTCTCACTTCTTCTCTCACTTCTTGTCTCTCTTCTTGTCTCTCTTCTTGCCTCTCTTCTTGCCTCTCTTCTTGTCTCTCTTCTTGTCTCTCTTCTTGTCTCTCTTCTTGCCTCTCTTCTTGTGTCCTGAGTGTCTTTATAGCCACAAGCCAGAGACCAGTGGCTTAGATGGTTTCATCATCGTACACTACCTGTTCCTACACCTTGTGTAAGATGTCCACAAGTACTCTACAAGGTTTACTGATTTCCCATGTCTGCGCTCTTAAAGTACCAGTGATTAAGATACTCTCGTATGTACACTAAAATGCTACAATACACGCATGTGAACAATACAAACAAACTTTGCTTAAATTAATTATCTTAACATGTGCACATCGAAATATGCGATTTGTTTACATGCTTTAGTCTAAGCAAGAAACTTATGGTTGTTTATTAGACAATCTACAGGGTCTTATGAGTGATGTAAGAACCAAAAGACATTGCAATGAATACCAAAGAAATGTTTTAACACCGTTACCAAATGCTGCATTTTGATATTACAATTTGCTTGTATAGAAAATGGCATTTGCGTGCATTACTTCCAGTATCTATTATCACGTAATTTTATCCGAAATCGTCATTCCACCTTACAGAAAGGAACGCTGGCAACCACATGTCGCAGAATTAGTGAAGACCTTTTAAGACCACAGGTAATGTACTTTTGGACAAACATCCACATAATGAAGTTTTGTGTTCACACTTCTTTCTGTTAGTTAAATCTAAAATTGGTTACTCAATCAGGAGTAAACTTGTGTAAAATCCTAAATCATTCCCTTCATTGTAGTTTACTGTAACTCAGGTGGCGCCACTCTTTTCGCACAGCAGACCACTCAACTGTGAAATTGCCCAGTTAGGCACACACGACAATTTTGGTCTCTATTTATTCTTGGAAATGCAACTGCACAAAGCTCTGCTGTCCCTTTTTCTTTTCTGGGATTTTTGATTAAAGACATTTATAATTTTGTACTAAAAAATTTTTAAGCCATATTTTTGAAACGTAAATAAGAGGGCGTTTCGAATCCTAGTTTTGGTGACCCCTGCTGACACATGTTGCATTTTTGGTCCATTTCAATCTTAGCACATTTCCTTCTTCCTAGCATTCAATGCGTTACATATGAGTACCATAGGCATAGACAGGATTATTAGAATAGGAAGTGTTACCGAAACCAGATGACTATGTTTTCTTGCCTGGTGTTTGACTCAGAAATGTAAACTATTATTCTTGAGGATCAATAACGGTGAGGTGACTGCATGAGAAAGTAGATACATGAATCGACTCTGTGGATTCGGTTGCAAGTGTTGCCATGGATATAAACCCTACCTTCATTATTTTCTGTTTTCTTGCAAATCATTTTGGAAATCTATAATTTTTGGTCATATTCATTATTCTCACGTTCTGTGAAGTTGTGATGTAGGTGAAGTAGTATTCGATACACACCGGTATATGCAATCATTCAACTCTTGAATTTGATTTGTGACCTCCATGTGGACTAGAGTAAAGGTTGGTTCTTTCCTCAAACATTTCACATTGCGAAATTAAAATAATTGATCAAATTCAAACATCGACGATTGCACCCAAGTCAAAAATTATTATTTTACGCTTTTGTAATCGGTAAGTCTGTTGTGTTGTTGCTGAAATAAGAGCACAAAAATCCTGCTGTGCTTTTGAATATCCACGTTTCCTGTCCATCAAATAGTGTTAATAGCCCATTAATAGCCCAGCAATAGTGCCTTTTAACCCATTTAAATCAATTTAGATACCCGAAAAGGACAACTTTTGAATCAGGAGTGAGTAGGTTTGGCTTATTGGATTATGGGCGCAACTTTGTTACAAAGCCCATCGTTACCTGACTGCATCCGAGTATCCTTAACCATCAAAATTACAGGCCATTGCTTTTATTTTAAAAGTGTTTTTGCTGTAATAAATGATATGGTTTTCTCGTTTTTCCTTTCAATTATTGATTATGAAGCCCAGTGAGACATCCGGTAAAAGGGACGAATCTGGCTCCATAGGTCAGGCAAAGTTGAACCAAAGTGCCCAACCTTCGGCGTTCTTCCATAGTAGGGATGAAGAGATCCGTGTTATTTCTTCGGTCATTGTATTGCAAACAACAACTAAAGGTAACCCTATGAGTTCGTTCACAAGATATGTTGACGTGTATCACTTTACGTTTAGCTCTTATTACTCTGTTGGCCATTGTGATTTATTCATGCACTCATTGATTCGTGGATTCATTCTTTCATTCATCCATTGATTCATTGATTCATTGATTCAAAAATTCATTCTCTCTTTTTTTCCATTCACACCCCCACACCCCCCCAAACAACCATTCATACATCTATCCCTTCATTCTTTTCCCTACTCTAATATTTGTAATCTTCTGTTCGTTGTAGATTAGGGGTAAACCATACTCGATAATAACAGTTCTTTTGTAGTAAAATTTGTTTAGTTTAGGATTTATGCAAAATAAGCATTCTATGTAATTTCGACTTCATAATCGTGATGACTGCTGATGATACTTTTTGCAACCCGTGACATTTTAGTGAGATAAGACCCTTGCAGAGTCTGGCTCCATCGACACCCGCTGTGGTTTCTCGACACAGGAGGAGCTTTATTGTTGATGAGGCAGATGTAAACTGAAGAATCTGATCTAAACCACCCGAAGCAAAGCCTTGTATACCCATGTATTGCACAAGGTATGCTTTCATACAAGTATTATTTGCAATAACTTGTTCTGATCAGCTCATCATTACAGATTCTACGTGACATATTTCTACTTCCACTCCTGAGGATTTGCTGTGACCAGTGTCTGGCCAAAACGTTTAGCAAAATGATTCCACCGCGTAACGCAATATGCACCTTTGTGTGATTTGTTTGAAACAGAGCGATTTAGGGATTGTTATCTTGCGTAGTTAATTATATCTGTTTCATTTAGGCCTATTATTTATTACCTTATAGTTGAAGATCTTGTTACAGTCTTCGATTCCTTGAAATTGGATCTTCGGAACGAATACGTAAGTTTTCTGCGTAGCCTTACCTATTGAACTTAGTGAAGGGATGATAGATATCAGTATGGGCTACAACTTCAAAGAGAATTCAGAACAAGGCATGCATAAAATTGTGATAAGATGAGAGCAACATTTGTATTTTTTATCGTGAATAGGGTTCGTTTTGTATTGACCTTTCAGAGGTTTTTCTTTTCCAGAAAGGAAGACAAGTGGTGTTAATTACAAAGCGCCCCTCAGTCTGATTTTGTACCATAATCGATACAATGTATTTAATAATAAACATTTGTATGTTAATGTTACGGCTCCTCTTTTCTCACAAACACCAGAATCAGTTTCTTTATCATTTGTGATATGTCTATTATATTTTTACTTGCTGATATGAGTATAATGAGTTATTTGACATGCCATTTCACTCACGTTCCTCTGCTCATAGTTGGACTGACCTTTAACTTCGATACGGGGTTGGCATATTAATGGAACAATGAGCAGCAGAGACTATGTCAGTGTACTCTGGCCAAAAATGTAATAATATATCACATGATGTAGAAGATGCAACGAAATTTCTGATCGTCAAGAATCCCTACTTTTGATATAACTATATTTTATAGTTGAATTCATGAAATTTAAGGTAAGCGGGCAACTGTACCACTATATGTGCCTCCACTTTTCTCATAATTTTTCACTTTAGGTATTATCGTAAGAATAGATATTTAGAAGGATGAAACTAGTAGTCGTAAATATTGAAATGTTTCCTATTGCTAAGTTTACCAAGTGTGAATTAGCTGGATCCTTTTAGACAGTTTGTTTTGGAAATATTCAATCGTTTATGAACAGAAAGATAAAATTGTCAGTGTTACTCTTACTACCACTACTACTACTACTACTACTACTACTACTACTACTACTACTACTACTACTACTACTACTACTACTACT
>JAAAKL020010227.1:0-14518 GCA_010016065.2 Carybdea cf. marsupialis auct. non (Linnaeus, 1758)
TTTTAACTAATGGGGGCCAGTACTCGTGACTACACTTTTTCGTAATTGGAAACAATGAGAAGCTCGATCCAGTCTTTGTTAGAGATCAGTGGCATCGTACGATCCTCCAGTTTCTTTATGGTTAGCCATTACAGTGTATAAAGAATGGAAGCAAACTAAAATTAATAGTGAGTAATAAATACCGTCTCTTCCGAGTAAACTATCTTGGTCCTTGACAGTGCAAAACGCAGGTTCGCTTGATGTTTCCTGGCGCCTAGGACTCATGCTCATCAACTACTGGTAACGCTCCTTCTTAACAAAGATACGTATCGAACTCTCTGACACAAGTCCCCAACCCCGATAGATATATGATTTCAAAATTTGTAGAGGGCCTTTTATTGTATTATACAGATTTTAATCGGTATGAAGGAGTACTCAAGCACGGACATATAAGTAATAGCTTATAATTCCGAAGTCAATGACTTGAGCCATAACATGAAGAAAGGAGGTAAACATAATAACGTGAATATAGTATTTAATTAAACAAAGTGGCGATATTATCTTAAAGTGCAAACATTCATTTTCCTGCCTTTTCTATGGCAAAAGTATCAGTTCAGTGGAATGTTTAATGAATAATGCGGAAGGAAAGTGTGACGTCATGACTTTCAAAATGTTTGAATTTTGGGAAAAATACTCAATTTTCTTGTTGTCCCATCAAGAAGAACTGCTCTTTCCCACCACCGAGATATCGGCTTTCAACGTTCTAAATCTCTCTAACAAAAACCTTATCATTTTATGTTTGATCCTAACTTAAGGATCCAAGGAATATCAACAGACTTTTGAGCAGGCAATTTTGAGATTCAAACGTCTAGTTTAAACACTATATACACTACAGGTATAGTATCTTGGGAAACAGCCTATTCCACAGTTGCCTTTAGATGTCTGGAGTCAAATCGTACTATTTCCAGAACGTTTCATTTGTGACGTTATCACTTTCCATTTGCATAGCTACCTGGGCGTTGCTATGGGAAAAGGCAAGGGTAAAGCCTACTTGTTACATTTTTTTATAGTTCCGGTCTTTTTTTACCATGAATCCTCCCTTATCCCTAAAATTTGACCTCGCGAAGGTACTAAATGAGCTGTAGTAACTCTTCATACTAAGTTTTGATCCGATCGCTCCAATGATGTTGCCCTGCATTAAGAAAAAACACACAAATGGCCCAAAGCCCCGAAGTACCCCTAAGATCTGGCCCATCTTACCCTGTTACGAATTATGACACCAACCATGATGATGTCTGGGATTACGTTTGAACGACGCAAAAAGGGAGTTTATCACACTGTCGTAAACATCTAAAGCACTCAAAGGACTGATAATTCATCCAAATTCAGACTTTATCAGACGGGAATCTTCCTAATCGTGATCCACTCACTTAACTCTTTCAATGGTATATACTACATAGGCCTCATAACACAGTTGAAAGACCCCAAAATTAAAGAAAATTGGTCACATGAAACAATGAAGTCACAGCTTGGTCATGAAACCAAAAATTTCGATACTTAAAGAGATAAAAACGAATCCATAAAATTTAAAGGGACATAACAGTGAAGCCTTTTGATACTCTTCTCTACTTAAAATCGCACGAACCACCTTTTAAGTGTAAGGCACACATTGATAGGGTTAAGATGTCCTATTAATTCATACTATACTCAGATAATCATACATCAAGTTTCTTAACAGAGGAGTCCATGCATTACCCAGCTAGTGAAACCACTTGTGCCTCTGAGTTTCCATCATGCTTTGCCCACAACGTCCACAGGTGTCGTGATGTCATAGAAAAGTCTTGTAAGCTGGCCTGTAAATGGCATACGGGAAGTAATAGTCATGAATGAACAAGCTACGAGCTCCATAATGCTGTGTCTACTTTCGGACTCGCTAAAGTGGTGTTCAGTAAGTACAAACAGGAACTGAATGAAATGGGATAGTTTCTATCAAGCTTCTTCCGACAGGCACCTTCCTCTTTGTAAAGCTTTAAAAGTGTAAGGGTACCCGCAGGCTGTTTGGCAGTGGCGGTTTTGAAGGATGCGGGGCCCAGGGCAGAAACAGTTTGCGGGGCCCTGTGACGTCATGCATTGCAAGGAACCTCAGACATGATCGCATCGCGGAAGTTCCTGAGACATTTTATTCCTCCAAGTGGATACAGTTTCGAGTTTTCACTTACCTCCATCAACTAAATATGGGCAGTCAGACACATCCCCTTTTCTTAGATTTGAGGCGCGGGGCCCCCTACAGGTGCGGGGCCTCGGGCCATGGCCCTGTCGGCCTCTCCCTAAAACCGCCACTGCTGTTTGGCTACGTAAATTCAAGGTACGAAAGAAAGTTATATTTGAACTACCTCCTTTATTCTTAAAGCTGCCGATGACAGTAATGACGCGATAGGCACTGCTCAGAATAGAATCAGGTCAAAGAAACTTTGTTTGTCATAACAATCAGACAAGACTTGCAATAGCAGGTTGTCCTAAAATACTGAATTACAAACTCCCATGACCATCGGAGTCCTGACAACGTTTCACAATTTTTTTATAAAACTATGCGAATTTAAGGACCTACAGGGGTATCAAAATAATCATAAAACAAATAGTTCGTTTTAACTCGGATCACCATCCACTAATACTTTATGCCTTCACAAGCTTACAGTCGTCTCCTCCCGTCGCTTGGAGTTCTACAGCTAGCATTCCAACATGCACAAAAACAACTTCTGCAAAAGTTATCTCCAAAAATATCTTGCTAGTCAAGCTGCAGATAATGGCATTGCGTGTCGGGCCATAAAACGACGAGGAAAATATTGTTCTGTGGATTTCAATAGCGCAAATTCAAAGCTGAGCGGTCAGTAATACACTTATTTCTGTCACTCGGCTATGTTCCTCAAGGCTGATATTAGCTTCACGGATATGAGGCCCAATAACACAATAGGCAGAGGATACCTATTACTATCTAAGCACTATACATAATATCCCGGGGATGTTGTGCTATCTAGTTGAAGACTAAAAGTTTCCGCTTTTTCGCCCAAACCTCGAAAGAAAAGAAAGTAGCAAATAATGGAAATTTGATTGCCGATAAAATGAAAAGATCACCCAATCGGCATTTTGAGGGTTCAATCTGGCAAAACTGCCACAGCATCTTGGTCACATTGGGTCAGTAAACCGTTTGTGATGTCCAATCACGAGGACCTATTGCGGATTTCCAGCGATGTTGGGTTGTGAAGTTAGTGAACTCGTCGATAGCAATTTCAAAAGAATTCACTAGTACGCAGTACGAACCAGGGCTCTAAATGAAGACTGGGCCTGAGTACAAAAGTGTACTTAGTGCAGTTACTTGGTATATTAACTATTTTAGAAAAACAGATGAAACTCAACAATCTACTTTTCTAAAACAAAATTCGTCGAGGAATCGTTAAACGACAGGGAGTGCAATAGATGACATTATTGTTCACTATTACGTCGGAGTCTGAGAGGACGGTACCTCAATGTGCGCACTCCGAATAAAAGAGTTCGGAGTAGCGACGACACGATACAAATCTTAGCTTCCCCATTTACGTCAAAAAGATAGGGTTCAGCGAAGAATATGATCAGAGTCAAAAATGCTCTGTCACTTCTATAAAAGCCGCATAAAACATCACCTTTTCTCTTCCATAAAATTGACGATAAATTCAAGATAGCCTACTCACGTCAAACAATACTGACTATGTACTACTGAGAAGCTGATGTTTGCAGCTAAAGTAAACCATCTGACTAAATGCGCTGTATTCTATTCATTGATGTTAACAAGAAAAGTGCAATACCAAGCCTCTGTTCTCGCGAAATACGTTCTGATCTTGTCACACAAAAGGTTACAATGACCAGGGTGGTTGCATCACGTATGTGTTTCAAAACCCCGCATCTTGCAAAGTGTCAAAGACCTCTGACTGTGCAAAATTGTCTACGGATGACTGCTTTCGCATATCAGGCAGAGCAAAGTCAGCTTTTCATCCAGCCGTCCTCGAATCCGTCCACATCAAAGTAAGAAAACCGTTGCCTTGCAGACAAAAAGAACTTGTCTTTTCATTGGACCTTTTCGGGTAACCATATCGTTCCACAGACATTGGTCAAAACAACACCAGTCTAGTAGTAGGACCTCTGATTGGCTACTTTCAACACACAGTCTGGTATAAGTTTTATTGATTTCTTCTGAATCTCAATTCTAACGATTTTGTACTCTGAGGAGTGTCAGACAAAAAATCTATTCAGTACTAAAATTTTTCGCTTTTTCGTGCAGTTTCAAATAAATAGTTTTAGGCCTCTGGCGCATTATTTTTTCAATTTTTTGGTCGAACGAAGACTACAAATTTCCCCATCCTTAAATCACACTAAAATGTTGCTTGTCTGCATTTGTCCCACAGACGGAGAAGCGTCTCTTTCGAGTACTGTGGCTGGAGAAAATAGATGTAACAAAAATATTTGATCTTCCCCACACTCCCATGACTATCGATGCAGCATTACCTCACTGATCACTGCATTACCATTCGTTTGCCACTATTGTGACAGTTCTATATTTTTTCCCTTTTTACGTGTAAGAGATACTATAAATGGTGCTGGCTTTAATAAAACGTATCAACACATTTTAGGTATATTAAAGCATGTCAATTGCTTTCAGAGATTGACGACCTTATTCCACTTCCCAAAACCTTCCATAACGATCATAACCAAACATAAACTGGACTTTGACTGAAATGTACCTATGGCTTCTTCAAAAGTAAGAAAACATACTTCAAAATAGCTCAGTTGGTAGAGTTGCAAAGAGTGGATAAATACTGCTTACTATCCTTGGGTCTGGGCCGTTGATCAGGGCCGCCTAAGCTAAATAAGCAAAAACATTTATCGAGTATGTGCGATTGTGAGAAAATCATGGTCAGCTTTACAGGGACAACTTCTAACTCCGTCCAGCCCCTTAGCAAAAGAGGCATTATCAGGACCATGTTTTCATGATTAAATTTTTGTTCGCCCTGTTAACACATTCCCATTGTATTTATTTAATAACTAATAAGTTATTGCTCATCTGCCCCCTCCCCATTCTGGCTCCCTCTCATTGACGTTGCTAGTTAAGGGCCTGGATCATCGCACGATCAGAACGGCTTTATCAGTTGTTACGCACTTGAGATAATCACAAAATCTTCTGTCAAACTTGAGGTCAGCTTCAATCTGGAAAATAGACACTGTGCTACCAATTCCTTGCATCATGGTACTTACGTAGGCCAGTAGCTTAACGTATAGATACCCACCCATCAAAACCTGTCTCTTTTCGTGTTTGGATAACTGTTCTCAACGAAAAGCATCTTTGCTTTGATCCTTTTTAGTAAAGAAGTCGCAAGGGGTTGCAAATTAAGGTCGTAAAATGCAGATACTATTATCACTCAATCATTTATACCAAAATCTGCCACACTGAATTCCCTTAAGAGCTTTTCGGCAACATTTTACAAATGGTATCCCCATGGCAAACGAAAACAGGAACGGACGTTGAAGGCAAGGAAAGAAGGATAAGAAGGCAAAGAAAGATGGAACATCTCATCTAGAGGGACATCGACACTCCTACCCAATTTCAAGTACGAGCCTGCCTTAACGTTAACAACAGTGATCGTCCTAAGTAGTCCTCGTCTGAAACCAGACCTAGTTGCATATAAAAAGACACTTTTGACTCTGATAACAGTAAGTTTGTCATGGTCCAACGGTCTTCCGCATATGGGATTTATTAGAATAAATATGATCTTCCTAAGAAGTAACTACGGTTAAGGCATACCGGCCATTCTCGTTCTACTACACGACATTAAACATAATCGCTTACGTACAACCAAGGCAAAAGGAATATGTTCAATTTGTTATAACGATTTTTCAACGAGCAGAGCAATATCAAAATTAAATCTTCCATCTTATGTCAGTTGTCCTCGACGATTCTCATTACTGAACGTATTCGCACAATGTCGAGGCTATGTATAAACCTTGCATGGTTTACCTTGTTGGGTGTAGACACGTACCGTCGATACTAACTCTGTCATTTACATATTATTCTGCTCTTTAAAAATATCTCCCAAGAAAAAAAACGGGTTTAAATAACATGGATCGACAGTATATCTATAGTTAATTCTGTACCTTTTCCGAGAAGAATCTCTGCTCGTACTTTAGGTCTATGCCATTATCTTTCTCTTCCACCGCAAATACAATGAACTAAAATAGCACAGAACAATGCTGTTAAAACAGTCCAAAATACAAATACAGTACAGTACTGATACAATTTATCAATAGTCAAACCAAATACCCACTAGCATTGAAGAAACAAGTGTGATTAAAACAGGGGTACAGCTTTACTGCAAAATAACAGGATAAAATGATGCATGGAATAATAGCAGGCCTCCCACTCAAAATTTAACAATGTTTTTACGAATTTATGACATTTTTTTTTCTGAACTTTTAGGGCATTTAGTGACTATTATGACATTTTTCAGTGAATTTTATGGCATTATATGACACAATTTACGTTATTCATTGCTCATTTGAAACATCATCCTGACGAATATGGTAAAATCATGTTACATTTTAGGCATGCACACCAGGGCCATATCTGGGGTAAAATCACCTCCGGAAAGCAAATGGGCGCCCAAAATAAAAGGGCCCTAAAGGCCCCAAACTCAAAGGGGCAAGAACACGAAGCTGAAAAGGAGAAGCGGCAAAACAGAGTAAGGGAAAAGAACAACGAGGAGAAGAGAATGGAAGAAGAGCAAAAACAAAATGCAAAAAAATATAAGAGGAAGACACACTGTCTATACCATACAACTGTCATGACAGAGTTCATAGTCCACGTGATTCTGTTGTATGTATGATTTCCTCTTCCTGTGATTACTCACCTTTGTCCTAATACTAACTTCCAATCAAATAGTAACACACAATTCTTAGCCACTCCTTGATTATTCTTAGCCTACCAAATTGATTTATTGTAATTAAGCGTCCGTTCATTGTCTTGCAAATTGTATATATTAGAAATGTTGTAATGTGTCAAGAGTGACTGAGGAACTGTGAAAGGGATCACAGTTTCTCCAATAGATGAAAGAAAGAAAATATTTGGTATATTGCTAGCGAGTTACTCTACCCTCCGCTGCTTGCGACAGCGTCATTACACACACCATGTTGATTCACAAACACACTCTATTCTCCACAATAATGGAGATGAACGCAGTATAAATTTTCATGACGGAGCATTTCAAATTTCTTGATCCTTCTTATTATCAAGGCTTTTGGAAATATATGGCTGATTATTTAGTTTTTACATGAATTTCTCCAACAATTCCTTACAACAAATAAAGCACGATCGGCGTAACGTTTACGTACCTCTGACTGAAAAGCAAAGTTCAGGAAAATTGTTACGAATTGATCCAATGCCTCCAGATCGACGTTTCTTTTAATCATAAAGGCTTGTGCTACAAGTATAATATGATTATTATTACTAATAAAGTACCCAATAAGTTTAATAACAGTTATGAAACGTGTGACAATATCAAGAAACAATTCACAAACCCTGTCCGAGAGAAAAATGTACCAGGTCGTGGTTTTAACCTTTTTCAGAGGTTTAACCCTTTTTCAAATGGCAAAACTCGCCTTCGCCCTTGTGTATACTGGCGATGACGTCAATAAACAGGTCGGGGGAAATGTCCAAAACCAAAATCAAGTTATAAATCAAAACTTCTAAATAAAAACATGTTTTAAAATTTTGTAGGGTCACTTTGCCCAACGAAAATTAGGAAATCTTCCACTTTTCAGCGACAAATTCCCATTCAAAACTTTATGACCTTCTGTATTTCAATCTTAAACAGTTTGTATAAGATAAATAGAGAACGGAAACAAGTCTCAGAAAATTTATATGGATGGCAGACTGCTAAACAAAAAAAAAGCAAAAGAAACAAGGTCCTCCTATACCCTACTCGACTCCTTGTATCCCCAATTACTGCTTTGCTCTCTTTGGGTTGCAACCGCTCATTGTGCTCTGGAAAGCACGTGACTGCAAAACACTCGCGTAAGGCAAGACTGATAAAATAGACCTTGAGCAGAGCGCCCCCTATTCAACTGGCAAGGTCATTATGAAGCAGCGACTGCGTTACCATGGACAAGTAAATCAATGTGCAACAATTGAATGCAATGCAATATCAAGAGTACTGGGACTCACACGGTATATCACGCAGAAACGTTAATTCACCACAACATCATGCAAACAAATGGGTCAATTTACTCCCTTCTACTGCTTGGGCAAACACATCATGTATGATCGGGAATTTGTATTCTTCAGAAAGGCAAACTGCTTAAAAAATCGAAGATAATATAAATGTAAAATTAAAACTGCATGAAATAGCGAAAACATTTTAGTACTGAACAGCCTTTTTCGTCTGACACTCCTCAGAGTACAAAATCGTCAGAATTGAGATAAGAAGAAATCAGTAAAACTTATATCAAACTGTGTTTTGAAAATAGCTAATCAGATGTCTGATTGCTAGATTGGTGTTGTTTTGACCAATCAGAGTCCATGGCAATAAAATTGCATAATGTAAAATGGCATAATAAGTTACATTCCCAATTATGGAGGGAGGGTGCATATCTCTAGTTACATGGATACGACTGAACCAACTGCATACTGCTGTTGTATCAACTTCGTAAAAGGCTTCAAGATTCCAAAAGTATGCAAGTTTTGGGATTGTCAACTTGTTGATTTTATGTGAAATTGTTGTTCTTCAACTTCAGCTGACTATCGTTTTATTGCTACGTATGATACCATTCTGATGCATCAAAGAATCTTATTGTGAAAGAACTACTGTAAGGACGCATGGTATTCAGGTCAGCTGATACTTCAGTCATGAAAGACTTACTAGTAAATCCACGATGGGGCATTATACGCTATGTCATAAGCAATATTCTATAAGCAAAAGAGGGCTCAACTCTCTCAAAATACGAAGCAACTGCCAGAAAATAGCTTAGACTCGCTTTGCCTGAAAAGGAAGAAAACAGAACGCAAGAAAAAAGGAGCAAGAACGTTACTTTATCTTCAGCAGAATAAAAGGGGCAAGAATGAGCACACCGTATATCGCATATGTCAAATGTAATGTGCAAATTAGTTAATTTATCAATAACACTGAACCATGTGTGAAAGGAGTGATATATCGTCAATAGTATCGTCAAGAACATCGAACTTGCTACGATAATGGTCAATGAAGTGATTTAACTTCTAGGGCTCAAAATCGCAATGCATGCTGTTGCGACATGATACTCTACGAAAGCTATGACGACACAATAACAAAAACTCAATAACAATCACTCCTTACTTTCTATTGGTAAAAACAACCCCATATGTAAAAGTGGGAGGAGGGGCTCCAACATCGCTATCTACAAAATTGGAAACGACATCACTCTCAGTCACATTATGAACCCCAGAGCGTTTTGCGTTTAAGGTATTACTTGGAAAGTAAATGTTTCGCATTATTAGACACTCCTTGACACAAAATCAGTACTTGTATGTGGATATATAACTGGGGAAAATACTTCAAAGAAATAATTAAAAATTTTCTTACCGATTCCTTGTTGTGAGTCAACATTGTCTGGTATAAATGGTGTCACATCGATCACATTAATGCAGTCATGTGTCTGCAAAATAAAACGACAGTTTACATGGGCCTCATACAAATTATAAAATAGCAGTGGTGCTATTAAGGCAAGGTTTGACAGGGGGTAATTATGATGCAGATCCTTCAGAGGAGTGTACCAATTGCTCTTAAATTGCTAGCACATACAGTTGCACTACTGAGGTTTATTAGCGCATTTTTATGAATTTTCATTACTGAAAACCAATGGAGCAATCAGACACTCTAGATCTTTCCAGAACACATCCGGTTCCAATATTTTTGTCCTTCCCATTTTTATCCCATTCTGATAACTTGTAGTCTGCGAATCGTCCGAGGAAAACAAAATTGGCAGTCGTATTTATACCTTTCTAAAAATTTGTTACTTTAGGCAACGCTCCACTGAGTAAAGCACATCCATCCAGCGATTAGCCTTCTCTGGTGACATACATTGGTAGCTGTTGCTAAGGCTAACCTTAACAATGCGGTCAATAGCTGTTTGTGAAAACAATTGATTACCCTTCCGCAAGAAGTGTCTCATTTATTTGTACGACGATATCTTTGCGTATTCATGCATTCTTACCTTAAGGATCTGCTTCTTGCAAAGTTTACAAGACTGGCGTTATGCAGAAACTAAAAGTTTTAATCCATTACCAGACACAACCAAGTTTTGAAACTCAGCTACACTTTATTGATGACCTGTGACGTAGTATTATATGTTTCAAGCTTAAGCTAGAGGGTACTTAAAGTGGCTTTATGACTACAGTAACCAATCCAAACACAGGATACACCGGATCAGTCATTGGTAACATGATGCAACAACTGCTCCATTGCTTCTGTGAGCTCATATAAGAGACAACCAATCAGGCTACGTTCGGTAATGTCTTATGAAGCAAGAATTCTTCAAGCAGGTATTGGATAAATGGGAAGGCAACAACTGGGGTGAGAGTTGGAAAAACGGTTACTGCGAAGCTAAATACAATGGTCAACTGAATAGCGACCTAGCAAAACGACGTACTTCAAAACAGGTCAACTTTGGGTGTTAGGTTAGCTGTTGAGAGTAGGCCTAAAAAATATTTTATGAAGGAAGTGGTAAAGCGAATGGGTGCCCCGGTCAGGCGTCGTTTTCAGTCACGCGAGTATCTGGGTCACGCGATCCGCCAGTTCCACAAGCGCCGATCGAACCACTTAAAAAAGCTTTCTGGCCCTCGTTTTCCCAGTATTCATTCGCATTGTAACGACTGTTGTTATACCTTTTCTTTGTATAACTTCGATTTCCTAGCTACAGCTAACTCTGAGTTTGGCTTGTTACTCATAGAAAGTCTTCTGTTGTCAAACACTAAACGTATCCCAGAGCTCTATTCCTCTGTCTCTTTTTTAGCACTTACTGTTCTCCCTTTAGGACCATTACGTGTTTTCTATATTGTTGTATTGTACTGAGTATTTGCTAAAAGTTTGCAACGTTATGTTGTTTGCTATTCTTCGATAATGATGATTCCTATGCTCTCATTGCTGGGTTTTTATATTTATCATTATAATGGGTTAAATGATCCGACATTACTCAAAGTTGAAGGTATAAACGAAATATACAGAGGGAAAGTCGATAAATTTGCATTGGAATTTAACATGAACAATAGAGGCAAAAGTACATAAAATTGGTCAAATGAGAAAAAACACAATACAGCGGACTGTTGACCTGGAGCAGGCTGAAGGCTGAATTTACTTGTAAGCAGCTTCAATGGAAATAATACATCCTGAACAGAGTCCACGAGGATGAAAAGAATATGCAAGTGGCAATGAGACATCCATGAAAAAGAATGGGAATAAAAACATGTAAGAATTGGGTATATCACGCGGCTTAAGTCACCACTCACTTCAACAGTATATATCATACACTTTAAACATACCTGACAATGCCATATACGTATTTTTAAATCTTTACAGAGAGTGACCAAATATAACACCTTTCCAGTTTCATAAAATGTGCTGCAGAGAACTGAGTCTGTTGATACTTCACCCCTGCAATAGAAAACTCAATGTATCAGTAAGAATATAAGACAAAACTAAAACTGAATACATCTATTTACTGTTTACAGCACACATTTTGAATAGGCCTTTTAAATGGTTTTGTTTTCCTTAGACACTTTATTGGAATGCACCTCTTGCTACCTTTGTGGTAAAATATGAGGTGTGTCTGAAAAGAAACAGGGCTGTCATCGTAAAAGATTATTTAATTTTATCAAAATCACAAGCTTTCGCCTTCAAAGTTGTCTCTTTAAAGTGAAACACAGTTTTCCTACCATTTTTCTATCCTTCTGTAAAACCACAGAAGAGTTCTTCCTAGATTATACCAAGTTCAAACTTCACAACCCTTTTCACTGCTTCTAAGTCTGCAGACTCACTTTTCACTTTCCATGCATTTTGCATGACCTTAAACAAAAATCGTGTGATATCTCTTTGATTTCTGCATTAATGTCCCTTCCAGCAAATGCACAAGGAAAACAATGAAAAAATGAATCAATGATATATTTGTTAAAATGTTGTACTGGACAAGTCAGTTTATCATACATAACTCTTAAAAGCTAGGGTATCTAAAAGATACATTTTAAAGCTTTTATCCAGACACTGATCACATACCCTTCAATTAAAACGTTATGGGTTGAATTCATAGCAAAATAGTATTCATCCTGTAAATGCAGAGGTGTGACAGGGTGGAGACATAGTCACATATTCTTGAAGTAGCAGGTAGTGATCAAAACTTAAAACATATTTGCCTAACATTATTTTGAAATGGCTTCATTTTGCAGTAATAGCCTTTTGTCTATTTGTGCCTTGAATTTGATCACAGGTCTAGTCATGACTTTCTCTTTATTTAATAGTTTAGTAGAACTTTCTTACTTCTTTCAAAGCTTAAATGTGCAGCAAAGAAGATGCACACAAATGCAAAGAGTCAAAGCAAATTGACAGGTATATTAACCCCCATACCAACAGTAAAAGTTACAAGAAATGACAGTTAAAATGTCTCTAGAGCAAAACGATATTGAAGATATTGTAGTGAGGGTGATGCAACCACAGTAAGTAGACGCTGATTCCATAGCATCTTAGAAACATTCTTATCCCCCCAACCCCATCTTGTAAGTAAATATATCCTCCTGTGTCTGGCTTTCCTTGCCATTAAGGCTCCAAATTTAAGTGTCCCCCTGAACCAAGTTTATCAAATTTATCTCCCTACTACAGCGCTTTGGGAGGAGGAAGCACTATGCTTGCACTATAGACTTCCACATACAGGCAAGCAGTTGAAGTTGCTCTTAGCCCTTAAAAATCCATCTATTTGTGATGTCATTACTTCTAAGCCAATCTTAGCCATTGACAGGCTGCCTGCAAAAAATGTAATGTTTATGATAATATATGATACTGCTTATATGATACAAATGACAGTTTTTTGAGTCTTCTGATCTGTTTTCTATGTCATTTAATCTTAAGGGACTTGAAAATGGTATCCACCACATGGTAGGGCAAGTCAATCACCAAAGGGATGACAATTAAAATCTAGATTTTCCCCACATAAACACTTACCAATACCACCCAAATTGCCAGATGGGATCAAATGACCCAGTAATTTCTAAAAGTTACACAACCCTATTTCTATGTTTTCCCTAATATTTCATGTAAGCAGCCTACTATTTGATTGCAACAAAGTAAAATAAATAACCCAATTGAAAATAAAACAAGTCAAGTACCTGAGCACATTTGGAACTAGGCCTGACCAAAGTCTGCTCATGATGCTGGAATATTTGAGTTCAGTAACCTCCACAACATCTGATAAAGTAAGAAAGGTTAGTTACTGTTGGAGAAACAACACCAAATCACGAAACAACACCCTTAAAAATTTATACCTCCACATTTTCATGAACAATTAAGATTCCCTAGTATAGGCCTACATTTTGTCAGGGCCTACATCTTTTGTGTCAGGGCCTACATCTTTTGTTTCAATAACAATAAAATGGCATTGGCAGTTCATCCACATTACCTCCCACACCCCATTTTTATTGGATTTGGACTGTTTGATAAAGTTCTGTTTTCCGCTGTCATAGACATCATCCTCCTGAATTCCTACCCTCCTCATGTTCTGCACCACATCCAACCATTTACTGTTTGGCGGCCCCCATGGTCCTCTCCCAGACACTTCCAATGCACTTCTTCTCCCATAAGCCCCATTTTCCCCCTTTTGCTTAACATATCAACACACTGCTCAGCTGCTTTATACAGAAAATTATAGGCATTTATGAAATAATGAATGTTTCAATATTATTTAGTTTTCTTTTTGTTTCCAAAATAGTAAATCCTTGAGGTACTTTGAGAATGTTTTGACAGTGTCAAGTGGCTTGATCCTTTCCAATTCTTCAGGCACACACAGAGTTGCAAGCATAGATCTATACACCTATGTTGCCATGTGTTATTGGATATTCAGTTACTATAGCCAGTTTTTATTGCTTAAATGATCAACAGCCCCTAAATAGGACATGTGCACACTGGTTATTGTAACATCCCCTTTATCTGCCTACAATCCCTCAGCCACAATCCTCCATGAAAGAAAAAAGACAAAATCTGTTTTATCAATTCCTAGACTGAAATCGATTGAACAATCAATTGACCAATAAGATCTCAGAACCGTCAAAAATTCCCACAAATTCTGTGCCAAGAGCAAAATGGCGTAGAATACTTAGAATACCAATAAATCAAAGATAATCAATTTAACCAATATTTGAAAATTGTAAACTAGCTTTTCCACATGTTAACCTTCACGGAATATCGTTTTGTCCTTATTTACAATGTAAACTGTTTTGCATGTG
>JAAAKL020010228.1:0-14517 GCA_010016065.2 Carybdea cf. marsupialis auct. non (Linnaeus, 1758)
ATATGACGTCTTTGTGCTTCTTGACCAGCAAATTCTAACAGTTAAACAAAAGCAAATTATAAGGCACGAATATATAAACTTCTTGGGTGTACTTTTGGATGAAAACTCAATTTGAAGAAAGTATATTCAACACATAAAATCCAAAACATCTAAATACATAGGAATAATTTTTACGGGAAAAATTTCTTAGATGGCAAGTCATCGCTTTATTCATACTATGCATTTACTTACTCCGCTCTTGGCTATTAGGATGTTATTTGCGGCGATTTTCCTAAAACTAGACTCGTGGAAGTCAATCGCGTACAAAAAGGAGGGATTCGTCTAAAAGGAGATGCTGAGTGGCAGATCCCTCGCCTCATGAAGAACCTTAAAGTACTCGATTTATCCGAAAAAATTATGCTACAGGTAATGAATTTTATTCATGTAATATAATAAGCGAGGGTGTGTGTGTAAGCGGAATAGGCAGCCACATCTATAAATAAGCGACTTTGTACGTACACTATCCTTGACCAGGGGCAGGTTGTTAGAGGGTTTGCAGCCTCAGAGGCCGGCCTCACGGGCCACTGGAGGTAAAAGCGGGTAAAGAGTGCACATCCACACTTCCCGGGCGTGTTCCTAGTGTAATCTGCACGTTGCAAAGTACATATACGTATTGTGTACAGATTGTATTAGAACCGTCCTATGAATGTATTCAAAGTGTATTCTGCATGCTGTAATGTAGATATCTACTGTGTGGAAATCGCATTAGAACCGTCTTATGTGTGTATTCCAAGTGCAAACTGCATGCTGTAATGTACTTATCTATTGTGTGCAAATTCCATTAGAAACGTCTTATGAGCGTATTCGAAGCCTTAGGTGTCCTTGGACAAGAACTGAAGCATAGCTATCCCTATCTTATGAGAGACTTTCAAGTTCATTGACAGTCTGCGAGAGAAAGAGTAGAGCAATGCCTGAAAGTTTTCTTTGTCATCACGGCATTTCTACACACACAGACAACAATATTTGCAGGCCTAAGCTTCCAGAGTAGCACCGGAATATTCGACTAGTAGAGTAATACGAGAACATGTATCAGAAACTTTTGGATGTTACTTTAACTTTGTATCTCACCACAAGCTGACACCTTATACTTTGTTACACCATAGAACCAACTATAAAAGAACGTAGAGGAATATACTTACCTCAAAATGCAGAGGAATATTCTTCTGGAAAACCTTTAGCGGCATCGAACTGAAGTCAAGCCCAACAACACCAATCTTCAAATCTAGACTTAAAGACATACTACTATCTAGTGACGAATAGCATCCCTTCTATTAGTAGAAAGGAATTATCGGTCTATCGATCAAATAATACCATTAAGGTTCCCGTAGTCTGAGCTGTTGACGGTTGAAAACTAGTCTTATCCTTTAGATCCCGTTTCGAACAAGGCTTGTCGCAGTCAATATCAGCCTTGAATCTAGCAATGTCCACGATGACTCGATCCATGAAAATGCAGTCAACTATGACGTTTGCCTTCTGGGATTGCCTAATGACACAATATCAGCAGTCATGAAGCTTCTACTTTTGTATAATTAATATAATTAAGTAATAGGTAACTATTCTATTTCTCATTTCAAAATACATTTTGAAAAGCAATGGATATTTTAACGATTTCAGATATGAATTGATTTTCCTAAGCCTTTTTTCCTTAGCAAGTTTGTAATATTCTGTATTTCGTATTCTTCTGTCATGTGTCACTGCCAAATATAAATACCAATAATTATAAAAGCATGGTGGATTGTTACGGTGGAGATTTTTGTTATCCTATTACGGTTGGAGCAAGAGGCTTTGTTGGACACACAGTGGATATAGTACTACAGGAATTGATGCATAATGTAAAGGAACGAGCCAACTATGGATTTGGTTTTAGGGAAACTATAACAGTTCGGTTATGAATGGCCGAGGAAGATGGGACAAAACTGGACATAGTTTCTCCTGTTGATAGTCTGTTTCTAAACCCGTAGTGAAGTTACAAGACACTTGATATGTCTGTCAATGCAACAAAAGGTCTCATCAACAAATTATGATCGTTTATGCATTATTCTCATCCCGCTCTTACGTATACAAGGGAGATGAAGCGTAAAGGTACTTCCCTTTTATTGACATTGTATTCCAAAAAGATACACCAAAATTTTTTCACTATCATTTTAGTTACGCTACACACGACTGAAGTTGAGTTGTCCTAAAACACGGTAGATATCTCTGTTTCTAACCATAGTTCACTGTGATATTGTCGCCGCGCCCTTGCTATCCTTTCCTAAAAGTAAATTCATTGGAGATGGGAAATAATTTTTCTACGAAATAGGTAGCTGACAAGCGTCACTAAAACTGTAATTTCCAACAAGGAAGCCACTTTTTTCTCCCCAAAATATTGACAACAAAGTGTTCAGTTTAACTGCGACTGCCGAGGATGGTAAATGATTTTGCTAAAGTCTTAACAGAGGATAAGAAGAACTGGGGCTGAAAGCGTTTCTACTGCAAAACGGCGCGACTCGAAAATTCCATGTCTGTTATATTTCAACACCTGCCTACGAATCTTTTTAATCTTTCGAATCTACTTCTTAGCGTGACTCTTAATTTTATGTGGCTTGCATGCTCATTTAACATTAGCGTAAAATTCAAACAAATTGAAGCCTTATTCACCGATCCTAACTAAGCGGTTTTGATTTGGTCTCCAATTCCACCCATCACCTACTCATCCTTCCGCGTCAACTCGTTATTTATTTGTACGAGAACTGCCTTAATTTCAAAAGTTAAATTTCTCGACAAAATTGATCATCTAAGTAAAGGGACCGTTATGGAAACAAAGTATTTTTAGACCTTTTTAATACAACCTCCGCCGTCTTTAGCTTACCGAGGGCGTCTCTGTCTTTTTCAGTTTAAGTATGTAGTCTTATAGATTCACGACGTCCTTTACATCTCCAGTTGAGGCATGCTCCATTGGCCCTTCAGCTGCTACTATTCCTATATGCTTCCACGCGTTTTTGCATTAATTGACAACTTGTAACATTTGCCCTATCGTGTTCGTATATTGTATTTTTGCAAGCCTCTTTTTTAACATGTTCTAGGTTCCTACTCTCTGCTTTACAATTCTGTAGACAGTTCTCCAGAGTTTAAGTTAATCGTACCACTCCTTGAAAACTTCCTGTTTCGTTCTTTGTACAACATGTTTGACTCGTTTGTATTAAATTCTTGTCCCCTGCTCTTCAACGTAGCCATCTCTTTTCTTTTCCCGTAGCCTGGCATGAGCCTCTGCATTTTATTGATTTTATAAATCTATTACGCATTATTGATTTCTCTCTTGTCTCCTTTGCTTTTGAAAAAATTAATTTTAAAAAAAGGATGTGACTCCAAGAAATGTCTGGTGACCCCCCGTTTGGGTAAAAACTGCTCTAAATCCAATGTCGAAAGGTCCTTTATGTATGGCCACGTATTGCCAGATTTTAATTTCATGTACACATGATTTGAGGGTCTCTACTTGATCATGTATCTGCTTGCAGTTCTTCAAGCATCAATTTTCGGCATCATCTTTTCATTCACATTGATGTTCCAAAAAATTGACTCAATCCAATGACGTCACTCTCCCCAGATTTTCGTCAATATTTGTCCATTTTCGACTCTAAAAATTGGTGACCCTGCGAGCTTATATTCAGATGTGGATTTTGATATACTTTGCGTCGATGCCTGATTTCTTCTAGTAAATGACAAGAGTGAGTCCGATTCGTTTCCTTGACAATATACGTCAACATTAATGTACAACGCTAGGTGAAATATGTTGGTATCCATTTGTGTAGATGACGCATGTTTTATCCAAAATGGATGAACAGGGCACTCGAGCAAGATTTCGTCTCTACGGGTCAAAAGTCGTCCTCTACTTCTAATCTATTTCTAATATTACCATTTTTTTAAGAAAATTTTTTTATGTTATAATTCATGGAGTAGTCAGTACTTTATATGTACCAAGATCAATGCTGGTTGACCATTTAAGAGTTTGTCATTTCAAACTTGATTTACCTGTTTTTCGGGCAGTATACTTTTGAAGTTGAGTAATGTACGAACAAAACGGTCATGACTACTTGTTTTTCTATTTCGAAAAAAACATTTTCAATGGATAATTTTACTCTGTTACATAACCGACTGCGGCTGTATGCTACTTTCCAACCACATTACATATTTTCAAACGCAAACATAGAAATGAAGTGACTTGCCATTTAATAGAAATGTCACTATTTGGTGACTCGTTGAGCAAACGTAAAACACATATAATACGAAAAAATATTTCAGTGCCAAAAAATGGTAGAAAAAAGTATTTTAAGGATTCTAAAGGGACATCATATGCTTCATCGTCCCCCTCCCCCCTGGTTAAGTGAGGTCAGTCGTTTAGCGCCCTATCAGTCCCCATCAAACAAAGCTTGTAAACAATGTCACCTGCCAAGGCGGACCTTCCCGCGCTATGTTAACTATGGGGACTACTATTTCGAACCACATTTTTTCGCTGCTGGAAACAGTGGGACGCTCGATCAAGTCTTTTATAGAGATCAGTGGATATACCCTTGTTTTACATGAATAAACTTTGGCAGCTAGTAAACATTTGTGCAAATGATTGCTTCATGACCTCCTATTTCGAACATTATAAGGTTGTGGATCAGTTAGTTAAAGGTCAAAGACGTATCTGGCTAAGTATGAACATTTAAAACCAACGGGTGTCGCAGTGAACTTGTTCCTAAGTATCACAGGGGTGCTATTATTACGGTATTGCATACAACTACTACAAGTGAATGCCAACTTACTTCTACCACTATAACAAGAAGGCGGGATCACATAGGCCGCGAATCATACAGAAAAACAGGAAAAAAAGTTTCAAAGCATTTGGAAAAGCAGCAGTTCCCCAAATTCTATTTACAAGAATACTTTTTTACATAAACATGGCAGAATACAGTAAACATGAAATTGGATCTAATGAGCATCAACAATGGCATGTCGTAAATAAAAAGTATTTGGTATTTAATTACAACAAAGTCATCTTTCAATTTGCAAGGCGTCTTATGAGAAGGGGCGTGTCCAAGTTATAGTGTGTATGTATCAAGGAAAGGGAAGGGTCGAAGGGATGTCAAAGATAAATGGCAACTTGGCAGCCAGTGCCGAAATAACGCCAGTGTGAGTATTTGTCGGAATTTTTGTTATCGAGAATTTATCGTCATCGACGTGACTATTTGGTACCATTTTGAAATACAAAGACCATCCTTGGTATTTTCACATCGCAAAATCCCAAACGCAAGCCTTTTTAGCATCGGTAACCCCAAAATCCTGCAAGATGCGTATTCTACCGCTTAAAAACCAAGGGGTCATATTCGGCACGTCGTTAATAATTTGAAGATTATACATGGTCAGGGTCAAAACTACAGTGGCACAAAAATATGAAAGTCGGTCATCTTTTCTTAATTTCTAACATCTTTCATCACATTTTTCAAAAAAGCTTTTCTTTCATTTACCTTTCATTCATCTTTCATTTCATTTAGCCTCTTTCCCGTGAAAAACACAGTCTCGTGAAATTTCTCTACCGTCTCTTTGAATCTATGTACTTGCCGAAGATGCATGGGTCGTCGCAACCAAGTTCGAATAGACATACTTTCCTACCCTAAATCTAATTAATGCACAAGATTTTAAGCGATGAGCTCACCAAATGTACAATAACACTGTAGACTGACCTTCAACTCTTCTTGCAGTTCTGTCTAGCCCATGGACCACTATTTAGTTTTCAACGGGCCGTCAAACGATCCCTGACGCTTGCAACAGACCTGCAAACGTTAATGCTAGTTTACGTCAGTGATGCAACAGCGGAAATCTTTTGTGATACCTTAACACAGCTTTTTCAGTGTTTTACGTGCACAAAATGCCCCCTGAATATGAACTCACCCTCTTATAAACCCCAGATTAAATACCCTCCAAATATGCTTGAAAATGTTAATAAAGCCTGTACGAATATCGGGATTTTATGGTATATGATCAAAGCACAGTTCGTGCATGCTAATCTAGAAATCGATAAGAACGCAGTCAAAGATCCGCCTCTTGACACGGCTGCAGTCGGCAGTGCAGCAATCTCCAATTTTGTCTTTTTTTTCTTGGAGACGTTCTTAGTCATGCCCTACCATTTATGACACTTCTATCATACGTATTCCTCTTTATATTTCGTATATTCAACAAAATTAAGGACTATTTTTGAATCACCAAAGGGAAACAGCATTAGTCTCGTTCCCAATATACTCGTTTCGCCCAAACCCAAACATTTACATCAGAAACAACGAGTGTCTCTACTGTCTATTCTTCCTTCTGTTCCAAGACTATGTTTTCCAAAACAGCATATCATACCTTTGCTTGACATCTCACGTAGCAATATCGACAAAAAGAGGAAGAGCATACTGGGGAGGAACTATTTAACTTGCAGAAAACACGTAACGCCCTATCATCTACACAGCATAATTTCTGATAAACTTGACATCGCGACCCCTGACAGGCAATAAACTAACTGGCCAACATTACTCTAAAATATGGCAGCATACCATGTTGACAAATCATCTATTTCACCACTTGACATATAAAATTCCAATAATCCTTCCTTTGACAACCAGATCCTCCTCAAGGAGCTCCTGCTTATACCCCCCTCCGCCCTAATTTCGCAATTATCAGGTATCATGAACAGTCCGTACCCTTAGGTCACTAGAGTTCCATGTACGCTTCTTACTACAGTAGAGTTACATCTATCTGTATCATTGTATTCACTTGGAAAAATACGGCGTGATAAACAATGGAGTTTTTAGATCCTGCTTGCAACACAGCTCCACTCGCTATGACTTTTACGTTGAATAAGGATTGATGGTCCCTGTTTCAAAACACACCTCTTGTGTAGTTCCATGCAATAAAGTAAGGCTGTTACAGTACGAGGACAAGGCGACCATTTATAAAGATGGGTGTCACGCTCCTCATAAAATGAGACGGAATGGATCTACGTATTACTAAGTTTGGGAATAATTTCTCTTGTCTAGTTTAACTTATGTTTAACTATACATCATTTGACCACATTTTCTTACATTAAAACTTACATTCCCAACAATGTAACCTCACCTCCAATGCAGCGGTTTTCGGTAAAGAGGATGTGCTGCGTCTTCTACATACTTCACGAAATAAGACTCTAGATACGTCATCTACCCGACTATTGGACTACAAAAAATTGTGGATACACTTTATCATTTAAAACATTCTTCGAATCTTGGGAATAAATCTACTGTAAACAAGAAAAGCAACAATATTACCGTTTCATATACACAGGACCTAATAGTCATTGCTTTTTTCTTGTTTACTTTAATCCATTGTTTTCATACCAGCTAAACGAAACTTTCCTTCATATGAAGCGCCATGGCATAAATCAACCTATAAGCGATCGATTGGATTTAGTATATACATGTATATATATATATATACATATATATATATATATGTATATATAGGTACTCAGGCAGACACACAAGCCTGAGTACTTATATCAATGAAATGGCACCGATGAAGCTAACAGCGAAACTACTTAGTGCAATGGTAAAGTCTTCGCTTTCGGAGTGGGAGATCCTGGGTTCGAACCGGGCCAGCGCCCCAAGCACTTCATGTTTATGAGATCTATATATATATATATATATGTATATATAAGCCAAATAGAGCATAAAGCTATACTATATATAAGCCAAATAAAGCAGACATCCAATGCAATTCCCGTTTTGTTTTATCATAGTCCTTGATGTCTGCTTCATTTGGACGATATGTTTCGTTAGTAGTCGATTAAATGTGCAGCCTTTGGTTTATACATACATAAATATATATATATATAAAAATATAAATATTTATATATACTGACAAAGATAACATCGAAACGTCAAGAAAATCGTCTATTTTAATGACTTTCATGTATATCATATATTACCACTGATGGAGCTAATAGCGAATCGAAAGATTGCGGGTTGTGGTGAGAATTCGAGATCGACTTCCCGGATTGTCGACTTTACTATTGCACTGTTTAGTGCAATGGTGAAGTCTTCGTTTTCGGTGTGGGAGATCCTGGGTTCGATACCCGCCAGCGCCGTAAGCACTTCATGTTGTCAAGTAATAAACAAGCTTGGCATTAAATTTGTTTTAAATCATTCTTCGTGTTCATATATATAAATATACATTACATTTAGTGTTTAGTATTCGCATATCATCAGAAGAGTCTATACTGTCAAGACATAAGACGCTTTGGATACTCAGACTGAAATGTAAGTTTGTAAAATTTCATAATTTCAGATTTACTCGTTACAACATGCCTAAAGGCAAGAATATGTGTAGCTTATGAAGGCTGTTAGAATACAGAAAAGGGCTTAGTCTTTTCGCTCTTTTAAGATCAAAATAGCAACGGGCATAAGCACAATGCATTGGTCATTGCTGCTATCATTAATTGTTTGGTAAGAAAAAACATAATAAGAGATACAAGGTGAGAAATTAAAGTCAGGGCGATGGCAGATCGATTGGAAATGAGATACAATCTGGCTACAACAGTTACACTTTTCGCGGAAGCTGGAAGTGTATCTCAAACTGTTTTGTGTGCGTGAAGTGTAACAGAAAATTCACATTTTGTAGCTTGAGTATTCTTTCTGGCGAGGTGTGTACCAAGAGGAAAACTGGGATAATTCAAAAGCAAACTCTGCTTGCCATGAAAGTGCCGTGTGATAAGCAAATAATGGTAGATCTGCAAAGCACCGGGAGTTAACGCGCCTTGCACGTATACAAATTAGATACCATTTGAACGCGCAAGTCCAATCTTTAACATTCTATAGTATAGCGGTTGATTAATTGGAAAGGCAATTTCTAGTGCTTCCAGTCGTATTTTGTACAACGTATTTAACATGCCGCCCACCCTAGCATAAATCATACATCAACTTATATATCAGTCACCCCTGCCAAGAAAGCAATCTGCTTTGTCAGCTTGTTGATATCCAACATGTTATACAAGGCCTCAAGTCATAGACATTTGCAATTTTGTAACTGATCAACTTCAGACCATTTACTCCATCCTCCTTTCTCTTATCGTATTGTTACCTAAATTACAGCATCGATTTGCGCTAGTACAAGATTCAAAACGAGTACTATGAGTGGTATTCACCACGTAAATCTATATACATTATACAGAATTTGCATCCTTAAATTCTCTATTTCACTAATTTCTGCAATATGGTCGTCGCTTCAAATGTCTATATCCTGGATGTAGTACTACCTCTTGTGGATGCCAAACATTAATTTCATGTTCCTTAGCACAACCATCAAAAGGTAACTCACGACCGAAGTTTAAAACTTCCTTTGGATCAGCTCTTACTCTTTTCATAAGCAACTCCTGTATATGACTGTACAAGATATATGTAACTATTTCTTGCCCCAATAAAGGCAAAACTTTCCGAATCTCACCTCGTTCTCCTCGTTTGTTAGTTTGGGATACTTATATTCTATCCATTGTTATGACTTCCGTTCAAAGCGTGCATACCCAAAGGCAGTGATACCATGCACTGTAAAACCACGTGACTTCATTTTGAGTCCAGTAGGTTTATCGAATTTATAAAAGTCATTATAGAGCCCAAGCCCCTCTGTTTGATATAGGCAATATCCTGACGATTGTAAAAAGTCTTTATGAAAGACTGCCCGTAAAGTCCAGCTCTGCACGTCTTCCAAGTACGCATGAAACCACTCTATAGTCAATTGCAATTTGCCATTTACTATTGAAATGTTTGCTGGATGACTAACAGAAGGCCAAGAAGTCTTTAAATCGTAAAGTCCAACAAAGGCAGTGGCATTACGAGGCAATTTGTACTATCATGAAAAGAAGACAGTAAAGTATTCATCAATACGGCATTAATTGCTGCCTACCAGTAACTGCAATGACCTACAGATATATTTCTTACATTTTTTACTCGGCCCTCAGTTCCTACCATAGAATTTCGAGTATCGAGACTCAGTGTCAATGCGTGCGATGCCATTAGATATTTCTGCCACCTATCTCTAAAAAGTACTGGATCGAGCGAGCATCTTCCGCCTCAAAGTGAGGTCAGTCGCTTGACGCCATTTCAGTACCCATCGCACAAAGCTTATTAACAATGCAACGTATCATGGTGGAACTTTCCGCGCTATTTTAACTATTTGGGGTCAGTGCTCGTGACTAAACGTTTTCGCTGTTGGAAACAATCGGGAGCTCGATCCAGTCCTTCTTGGAGATCTGCCATCTCTGCCTGTCTATGTCAATTACGTGTCACTATGACGTAAAAAGTAGAGAGTATACATCGTGATGTAAAGGTATGGGTATTTACTATGATTAAAAAACAATTTTATCAAATGTGATCGAGTTCCGATAATGAACAATACAGTAGCAGTCCGCTCATAACACAGCTCAGTAAGTGACTCATTTGTCCCAGGACTCACCGAGGCAGTAAATCAGGTTACATTGCATAGCTAAAACAGACATGGCAACTGCAGAATCTTGTACATACCGCCGCAAAGTGGCCTTATAATAGTGATAATATATCCCTTATCTCATTTCTTGGTTCTTTCCACCCCCGCCCTTCTGAACGTAATGTTAAAGATCATACAGGTGCTAAGTTTATGCCACACCAATAAAATTAATTAACGTGAACAACTAAATCAATAGAAGTTAGGAAGAATATTTTATAAAATTGACCTTGGTACTGTGGACTTTTACATATGAATTTTTAAACTCTAAGCTTAGAATTTGTAACACTTCAAAAGAACACATTTATCTACTCTAGACTAAACGCTATCAAGATAGTAGTACAGGGACGGGTAAACAGGGGAGGGAAGGGGGCATGCCCCCTAAAAGATTTGACAAATCTCTTTTTTTTCCGTGACCACTTTTTAGCTTCATCAAAATTGAAATTAATTGTGACAGACATTGTGTCACATTCACAGCAAAATATGCATGTTGAGACACACAACAGACTTTGTTTCTGCATACTGTGGAACGTGAAAAAGTAAATTTGAACCCAGCCTGTAGTAAGGAAGTAGCTCGCGTAATTTGCCTCTTCTGTTCTATATAACAATATGGTTCTATATTCGAAACGATATAAAAACGTCTTAGCAAGAACGTTTTAAAGGAATCGACCATCATCTACGGCAAGGCTTCAACAGTTCAAGGGGAAAATTAAACAACGAACAAAAAAGCTTGACATCGTTGCTATAATTTTATACAATCTGAGGAAGTAAAGACAAATGCTCTTTCAACACCGATGTCAAAAGGCAGAAATCATGGAAGGCATTTGCTCTATGATGATGGTTTCTACACTTCTAGCTCTGCCAACGCAAAAGTCAGATATGTAATGAGGGCGAGGAGTAAAGGGTGTCGAACCCTCACTATTTATCCGAAGACGTCATATACGTTATATGTGCCTCTTCATCGCATAATTTCGTTTATTTAACTGTGGTACCTTCAGTGCGATCTGGAGACGTAACCAATTGTGGAGGGGGGGGGGATCAGAGACCTAATAATTTCAATTGGTATGGTTTTCCTAGTATCTACTGTTCAATTTTCAAGTGAAACTATGTATACTAAACCATTTTGGTGGCCTCTAGCCTCAACGAAGATATTTTGGTGATTACGATTGCTACCCAATCAACGTCAGAGTTGCGGAACCTTAGCGGGTCCTATCACAGTTAAAGAAACAGACGATCAACCCCGCTAGGTTAGCTGTGAACGGCCATTTACGGACATCGGGTAACAGTAAATGTCACAGAACTAATCTCCAAATATCGCCCAGAGATAGTAACAACATAGACCTCTATTTCTGAGGAGTCTTCACATGACACATGAAACTCCTACGTTTCTGCTATTTATCAAGACCCCGCTCACATTGATATATCTTAATATATTATCCATAATGTCTGCAATGAAGCCAAAATATAACAAGTAAATTATAAAGAAATGAAACAAATCATATACTTGTATTCAAAGTGCTAAACATGCCGTCCTCCATCACACAAAACTACTGATCATAGTTTGATAGATCGAATTTGATAGAATTTGTAATAACTGCGGCCGAGTTGTCATTTAATCAGAAAACACTAGCAAGAGTAGAAGGATCAGATCCAGCTAAACTATACCTCTGTTGTAGTGTTTTGAAGATAATTCGATAACGCTTCTGAAAATTCAGTGATATACGGCTTTAGAAACGCTGAAACGGCTCCTTCATATCCTCCATGAGCCACCATTATGTTGAAATCTATTAAAACAAACAAAGCAGAGAATGACGTCGTTAACAAGAACGAGTAACACTATAAATAAGAAGACCAAAGATGGTTGCCAAAAGACAAAGAATTCCTCCACGGTGGTAGATTCGCGGTAAATGTAAAGGGTTGGGAACCATATTTAGCAAATGAATATAGAATTGCAGGGTATTTTAAAAATTCAGGCCAAAATCATTTTGGGTAATAAAAATTTTCAATATTTATTTCTGCTATGGTATCTGGAATCTGTTAATCTACAATTACGTCATCAAACCTCTAGCAATGAATTAAAGGATAAACGAAATCTAAAATGAACATCTTGGACGGTGGGAGGTATCAAAATTTTCTAGGAGTATTTCGCAACTGTAAGTCTCAATGGTACTGACTTTTAGCACGTTATAGTAATATTCCTTAATACTATAACGAAGAAAGACCTTTGAATTTAGGTGCTGTACCTCATGAGATATGT
Source organism: Carybdea cf. marsupialis auct. non (Linnaeus, 1758) (assembly GCA_010016065.2). Lineage (NCBI taxonomy): Eukaryota > Metazoa > Cnidaria > Cubozoa > Carybdeida > Carybdeidae > Carybdea > Carybdea cf. marsupialis auct. non (Linnaeus, 1758). The sequence continues at coordinate 12,809 of JAAAKL020010228.1, forward strand.
GCCTACGTGTCTACCCAGGTCATAGGTCAAGGTTCGTAATACAAAATATTACGTTTCGGTAAAATTTTTTGGTTATTTTTCTTTAGCTATTTTCTTACAGTGGGCGGTTTAAGTTCATTTTCTTGTATAAATTTTATAATAAACCAAAGGATAAAATCATTTGTATCTAAATTCAAGAAAATGTTGCTTAAATGATAAAAAAAGCAGCTGCCTTTTGGTCATTTGAGTAAAAGACGGCACGGAAAAATTTGAGAAAAGATTTTAGCTTTCAACTTACAATAAAACTTGTCCTGAATCTTCTACCTCATTTATTCTCATCCATTTCCCTTTATCCCTAGTCTCATATGGTTTTCTGGCTCATTAAGTCTTGTCTTGTCACTTGTCACGTGCTGTCAAACCTTGTCACTTGTCACAAGCTTCCTTTGAATTCATCTAGTCTCGTCTCAACGATTGTTGTCTATAGTCTCGTCCTGTTTCCTCTTTCCTTTAGTCTCACATAGTCTTCAGCTTTCTTTAGTCTCAATTAACTCTAGCATCCTCTAGTCTCCCATACTCTTACATCGCGCGTAGCCTCCTTTAGTCTCCTTTATCCTGCAATTTCTTCACTCTAATCTGCTCTCTCGTTTTCCTCAGTCTACTCTCATCAAAATTCAACCTAATGCGGTAGTAGCAAAGTGAACCATAGGTCTAGATCTGGTCTTTCCTTCACTATGTATTGAGTATCTGCACAGGAGTCAAAATAAGATATCATACACTTAGACAAAAATTTATACTCACTTAGTTTCAGCTCTGGAATAATCGTTATCATCGTGGAATAGCCCATAGCAGCTCCAGATTTTGAGAAGACTTTATAATTACCAGCTCTAAAAATTTCGAAGGGGCATCCTTGTTCCGAGTAATTATTTGGATACATGTAAACTGTAGAAAATAAAACAGGAGATATCATCTTAAGAAATGAAGCTTCATAAAGTAATATTATTCCTTTACCAAGCGAGTATATGCTGCATAACCAAGCTGAAGCCGAGCTAACAACACTTGGAGGGGAGATTCTGCAACAAACAGATGACTTTTAGTATCTTGGTTCATGGATTGCAACTAGCCAAAGAGATATGAAACTTAGAATTGGACTAGCTTGGACGGTGATAAACAAGTTAGATAAGATTTGGAATTCAAACCGGAAAAGAGAACTTAAAATCCAGTTCGTTAGATCTATAGTCGAGAGTACTTTTTGTACGGGGCTGAGAGCTGGGCGCGTTATAGATTTTAAATTCTGGGTGCTTTAGAAATAATAAGAACTTATCATTAGACAGAGGAAAGGAAGTTTCCCAAACCAGTCTGTCGGTAATTGCAATTTGTTATCGTTAAGTGCTGTTCGTAAATTGACTATTTCAATTTTTTGTGATCCTTGTCGGTGTTTTGTTCACCTGTGTTACTTCAGTTACTTCAGATTCTTTTGAGGTTCAATTCATAACGTACGCCTACAACACCTTATCAATTCGGCCAAAAGACTCATTCCTCTCCCTTCCATAGCAATATTATCAGTCTGCTGTTCTGTTCATGGTGAATTTTTAAACCCTATCACAATTATTCATTCAAGTATATATTTACAATGCTTAAGTACAATACCTGACTTTAAAACCCAAACGCTTCAAAAAACAACTGCAAACAAAAACTTCAAAAGACAAAACAACAACTGAAATGATAATAAG
>JAAAKL020010229.1:0-14514 GCA_010016065.2 Carybdea cf. marsupialis auct. non (Linnaeus, 1758)
ACCTTGAAATTTCGAAACACAACGATAATGTTGATTGATAATATCCATAGTGTTGTGACCACACCCTTTTTTGTCTGCTGCATGCGTATTACATTCAGTGACGGCACGTCCCTGATTAACATATAGAAGAACAAAAACGATAAAATATGATTAATTATTAATCTACTTAGAATCATAAATACTGATTTCATACCAAAATCATGATGCAGGTTTTGTATTTGCTATCAGGCAGGGAAATGCATAATGTGAAGAGCATGAATGTAGTGTAGTAATGAAAACCGTGATAACTCTGTTGACGTTGTTCAAGAGTACATGCAGAGTATAACCGTTTTGAAATAAAAGACGTCCTATATTGGGAGTGAAAATAACAGAGACTGCTACGCGAATTGTTGTATCTTGAACAAACAAAATATATGGCACGGAGGATGTACCCCATTTATGTTGTTGCACAATTCGACATTACTATCTTTATAAAGAGCCATCGCATGTTGGGTTTTTAGAACTATAATTTTATCTGAGTGGTGCCATACTTCACTAGGCAATCTTCCTAATAATTCACAGTTGTTTTCCATAACCCATTATGAAAATGTGGAAAGCATTTGTTTTCCCGAGGTTATTAGTCCCACATGAGCAAGAATTTGTTTTAGGTATTACTGATGTGGATAACTTTTCATCTTTGTTGTCATACAAAGCGTTATGCAATCTCAGTTCCGTAAATCTATCTTAGAAGATGTAGGATATATCAAAGCAGTATGCACATTGCACCAACTATAAGATTCGGTTAGCAAATGGCAAAGGATTACGTATACTTGTAGGTATGTGATGGGCTCAAGACTCTTTAAGAACCTTTGTTGGAAGTTTTGACTTCTCTGTTTCAAAAATATATTATTATCACTTGTTGGCATAAAGTAGTTATAAGCTGGTGTAATTCCGTTATAATTACTTGATTAAGTGAAATGATGTATGGTTATATTACATCAAGTTTAATGTCTCCATCTTCATCGTGAAGTATGAATAATGACATTTCATTCCACTGAGATATTGTATAAGAGGAATACCAAATTTTAATGAACATGTACACTTAAGTATGATTCCACTGCCAAATGGTAGTACGTTGGGTGATGTCCTATAGAAAATTTATAACTTGGAACGTAGAGTATTACATTGCAATTTTTACAATCAATATTTATCAATACCCCCCTGTAAAAACGTCTTTCCCCCCTGTTAAATTCGTCTTTGCTACGGGCCTGCCCTGGACACGTGCACTATCGTCTATGCAATGATAACTCTGCGATAAAATAGTTCACTTGTCTCTGGTCGTACATCAGCTCCCTATCATCTACCGGTGGACATTGACATCCAGCTTTACGTAATTTGGAAACCAGTCTCTTTGCAGCTTATGACACGATTGTAGAAGGTCATCAGGCCCATCATTCTGTTTCAAGCCCATTGGAAGTGTCAAGATGTCTGCAGTGTCTCTTCAGATTTGATATTTTCTAATCCTCTCCTCTCGATGACAACTAAGTTACTTACCAGAGCGCTAACATCTTAGGTATCTACTATACTGCGCTTTTATTATCTTGGTAAGAGTTGGTGACAAATGCAATTTTTACGTATTAGGGGTAGATGATCTTCTTAAACGGCTAAGCCTTATTGAAAAGCGAAGTTAATCAAGTTGACCCTTTACCCATGAGTCAGTAAATGATCAACACGTTCCTGGCATAGGTCTCGTCAAAACTGGGCATGCGTAACAGAGTAAACCATTGTCACCTTTGAAGTAAGAGATTCGCAAGCATTTCGTAGTGCGAAAGTTAATAACATACTCTAGTTAATATTGGACTGCCATGTAAGTATCGCTGGCAATAGATTAAGTGGAAAGAATTGTTATCTATGTCAACGTCAAAGATAGGTATTGCGATGCCGTCGAAGTAGACATACAATTCAATATAGAACTTCCTTGGACAACATACCGCATTTGGTCAAGTTTGAATGCTAATGGAGGATATTTCCTGTTTACCAGCCCATCCCCTATAATTTATCCATTATTTTCCAGTCAATAAAGCACTTCTCAATTTCATTGTAAATATATAGTTTTCAGTCAAATTACTCCTACCCCTCCCTATCCTTAAGAGACGCCAACGACGTTGATCGGCCGCCAAGTCAACGCTAACTCATTACTCGTTTAATATATCATTGTGTGTATTCCATCTGATAATCTTGATAACAATTTTCACTCTTGTTTCACTTAAACAAAATTCATTTGTTGGCATTAGTTCTTCATTTTGTTTGTGTAATTAAAGTACAGGTCGGCTATAGGTGATATCTCTGATAAATGCCGGGAATCTGTTTGACATTCTGTGTGAGAAGTCATGAGAAACTGCAGATATTCCTGTTTCTTACCGTCCTTCCGATTTTCGTACAACTGTTCCCCTTGAGACGGATTTGACATTCAAGAGTCAACCGGATCTTCACGACTAGGCATGGTTTTAACATGATGCTGCAATGCAGGTAACTGCCGTTACTAACAGGTAGTTAGTTTTTATCTTGTTACGTTGAGGATGTGATGCAGTGTTAAGAAGTAGGGTCCTTGTGCTAAGCTCTTGACCTACGACCGCGAATATCTCAGAATGTAACCCCGCAATATCGAAGCCATTGTTATTAATACAATTCACATTGACAGATGCACTTGCTTAATAAGTACCACAGATATATTAGGCATACTATATCATCGGAATGAAGCTAGCCACCATGAGGTTATTAGTAGATCTAGAAGGGCAGCAATGGACACTTGGAAGATTATTTGGATGCTGGTGGAATCCATTATTTTTCTCAATAACGAATAAATAAGCAGTTTTATACTCCTATAAACATTGGAACTCTTTACTAGCAACGTTTGGCAATTTCGTATGGATTACAAACCATATTTTATATTTGAAGAGGATATTATTGGGGAATCAGAAGAACCATTTCATGCTTTAGAAAGCACGAGTAAACATTTACAGGAGTAAACTGCTAGTTATTCATTAGTAATTTATGATTGGTTTGTGTTCAAAACTACCAGAAACAGTGTATTTGTAAATAAGTTCAAATACATGTTACGACCTAAACCTTTTGTGCTTGTCTTCCTCTCAATCTCCAAGGATCTGTTCAAGGCCATTCCACATCACGAAATCGGTCGTATGACCTTGTTTAGTGATATAAGAGATCAAGCCATTAAACAATGAAGCTAATGTTTGTTTACTAGGGCAGCTCAAACAGGGTGTCTGGACTCTACACCATCGTCCTGTGCGAAGTTGATTCGGCCTTAAGAAGATTATGTATTAAACGCAGCTTTACGGGACAGTTAATGACCCCAACGCTCGCGTCTGCAACATCGAAGTTGCTCCCTGTCAACAATATTACCCATAATATGGCACTGTTCACATACAAATGTTATCGTTGAGGCTTAAACTACTATTTAATGTAGTGTATGTATGAGGGCAAATAGCCAAATGTAAAATTTACATGTTACTCTTTAAGGATAGTCGTAACATCACTTGACAATTCATTAAAAATACAAAAATGTCTCTAATTGATTTCAAATGGGAATGTTTTGTTTTTTAGAAATTTAGAAATTTAGAAAGTTTTAGAGAGTCACACTTAGTATCGGCATCGGTCTCATATCATGCCCGTTTCAATCGATATCGTTTCATAGTTCTCTGTATTTATCTTAAAATACCAATAATCTATGAAAAATCAAAGAGGGGCGGGAGTGCTAGTCTACAGCTCCAATTCAATACGCAAACATTGAAAAGCAGACAAAACGTATATGATACGCCGTTCTAACCTTCAATTTGGATCTCTTTTCATTTCCCCCTGTATTTGCTAATTTACGGAACATGCGTGTAGGACAGAACTGTCGAAAGATAATTGGGAGGGGAAGGGAGTAAAGATCTGCTCTGCGAACAAGCCACAACCCCTGACAAAATAGACCCCAGAAAATTCTGTTCTTAATCAGAAAACTGTTATTGGGTTTGGCAGGGTTGGTTTTTTTGCTAAACGCTAGCAGTACAGTGCATTAGCAGTGAAACTCTAACATTTGCCATTGAATTCACAGCATGATGATGTATCAATGTTCATTGATGACTTGAAAATGCAAGGACCATTCATACCAAGGCCACTAAAACATTTGGTTATCCAGGTATGGTATCTGATTTAGAAGAGTCAATTGGTATGGTCATGGTACTGATGAAATCTTATGAAATAAATATACATATACAGTTATATGCAGTTATAGGGTTGTAGTTCTGAGAAAACAGTCAGAGGCCTGAACTAACACCTGCGGGTTGAAATGCCTAGTCGGGTTTGAGAGCCCTTATTTAAAAACCGGTATCAATCATATTTCCGAATTGTCACTGTCATTGTCATTGTCATCCTAAAGGCTATATTGTGACAACATCACCTTGCTGGTCTTTGGATCGGTTCTTAACAAAAGAGCCATTGAAAACTTATCAGTAGGAAATAGACACTCTGAACACATACAGTTCTTGCGTCTCTATTATGAGTTTGCTCTTGAAAAGGAAGTATATTCTGATGAACTACAATAGGCCTAGGTACCAAACAATTATTTTAAGTGATATTTGTTTACATTTCACTGAAGAACTCAAGATCTCTTTTTTGTTTATCCTTACCAATGTATTGGGACAGTTTGGAGGAATAGTCAGCGGGTAGATAATGTGTCGGTGATGTGTAGTTTGAAGCTGATTGTTAGTAACGACCCGCTTCCCTATTCTCTCTCACACTCTATGCTTGTTAATGCAGGGTTATGAAGGCAAAGAAAAACATCTGATAGGATTTGTTCTTTGCATTTGAACCCTAGAGTATTTACGGGATCATTAATTTGACAAACATTAAGAACAACTCTAATCGTATTAAAAAACAGTTCTCAATCCGGTATAATTAACTGGAAATAAAATGAGAATGGATTATGGCCTGTTATCTTTACTTATAAAAAAGAACAAGTACAGGTACGTCTTAATGTCCTAATGTCATGATACATTCTGAAAACAGAGAATTTTTACTTTTGCATACATTAAAATGTTAAGATAGCTCTATCAGAATAATAGGCCCTAAATTGATCTTTTGTCAGATGAAAGGTTCAATGGCTAACTTTAACAGTTTTACAGAAAATTTAGAAATTTGCCTGCATCAGTATGCATGGTGGATAGCAGAAGTATTAATAAATAACTAGGTGCAAAAAGACCGTTACTTGGATTTTCCTTCAATTACAAAACTTGGTTATTTTCAATCCAAAGTCTCTTTTGTTAGAGTTATTGAGAAACTGGCTCGGGACTGGAATTGTATAGGAAACCTTGTCAAAAGTCTGCACGGCAAGCTAGTTTGCTAATTTTGTAAAGTTATAATATCAAGAGCCTATAAACTGATGTGTAGCGCCTCCCTTGTTAGAGTCTCGTACTATTGCATGCAACATGTAAAAACGGATTTAGATTAGTATCTCCTTCTCCAATAAAATTCAGTCACAACTACAGCAATATCTGTATTAACGATTTCGACCAGTTTAAACGGAATTGCAGTATCATGGTTGACAGTTTTTTCGGAACACTTTAGCCATGCTGGAAATGCGAGAGAGGAAACGAACTCATTAAATGATACACAACGAAAATTTGGAACAAAGGAATTAAATAGGAAACCGGCAACGAGTGATTCACACATCTGCAGAGGAATTCTTTTATTAGAAAGGCCAATGACGTTCTTCTATCCTTGCACACGACATGGTAGATGAATGATACCCAGTTCATTTTACCTTCCTTTGTTTTGTGTCAATTTTATTTGCAACTACTTCACGGAAGTGTCTGGCACGCCATAAGGAGCAAATGGCAAAACAGCTCTCCTACTTCCATGGGTTTTGTGTGCCTCCCAAGTCTGGCGAATTGGCGGTATGAAGTCGACTAGCAAGTCCCTAGCTCTCTCAGCACACAAGAGTTAAAACTTTCATGGCCTCCCTTAATTGTAGGACATTATTAGTGCTTTCATGTTTTTATACATACCATACAGGAGGAATGCGATTAAGTATGGCAGCCCAACAACAGATGAAGTTAATATCTGAGAAGGCTCTCGTTGATATATTGATTTAGTTATTTTTATTGCAACTTCTTATTGTAAGCATAATATGGTAATAAATGTATTGTAAAGTATAACTCTATTAGTGTATTATTTTAGAAACGTTATCCAAAAGTAAGAAAATTTCAAGACATAAATTGACTCCAAACTTAATATAATTCTTCCATTTGGCAGTACTGAATCTTTTGGTATACTTCGTGATAGCGCTTGCATTTTTTGCCAAGCAGATATCCCTCGGTTGAAGAATGCAAAATGCAATACGCGACTTCCATCTTTTTGTCTCATTACGCTTTGTTATTCAGATCTATATTATCAATGCGAAGGTATTGCCAGACTTAACTCAGCCACGTTAAATCGTGATGTACTTTTGCATAGCAAAATAGTTATAAACTTCTCATTCTTTCGTTTCTAATAGGTCAAGATGGAACCCATTGGCTACCTTTTCCGCATCTAAATATCGCATTTGATATAAAGGGTATTCCTAAGACAGACAAACTAATATCTTCGGAACTTCGTCTTCTCCAGTTGCCGTCGGAGATTAAAAAACTGACTCGAAAAATGAGTAGGTTACCTACCGGTGGCTTACTTAAGGTACAGTTATTAGGGAAACTGCCTAAACGATTAACAAGATATCATACGAACCTGAATGACAGCAGAACTTCTGAATCCCCGAGAATGGTATTACTGGATTCGTTCACATTGGATGGAGTGGCTACAGAAACAAAATGGATAACCTTTGACGTGAGAAATTACGTGGAACAACTCCGGCATGCTAACATAGATGCACTGCGATTTATGGTTCGCGTCACTGACACGAAGAGCGGTTTTAACTTTGCACCCAATCAAGTGGGTATTCGAAAAGTAGAACGAAAAGGGAGTGAAAAGCCACTTCTGGTTTTATTTATGAATGACAATTCATCATCTCGCATGTCTTATAAGAATGAGAAAAGTTTACGATCAAAACGGGGGGCTGCAAGGAGAGGCAAAAACCGAGATCAGAAAGGCCATCGCAGGAGAAGAAACAAAAACCTTTGCCGTCGAAGACCTATGTACGTCAATTTTGACGACTTTGGCTGGACCAACTGGATTATTGCACCAAGTGGGTACCAGGCCTATCATTGCGCAGGTAGTTGCTCCTATCCAATAGCAGCCCATTTAAATCCAACAAATCATGCTACGATTCAGAGCATCATAAATAGCATGGACCCCAATATGGTGCCATCAGCTTGTTGTGTGCCAGACAAATTAAGTAGCATCAGTATCTTATATTTAGATGGAAATGATCGAGTAGTGTACAAACGGAAAGACGATATGATTGTTGAGAGATGTGGATGCAAGTAGCACCAATATGAAGTTTCGAGGCTAATAAAAGGGAACGCTATCCATTTTCGATCGCCTCAGGAAACAAGACCAACATGCTCAAGGATAATACGGTTCTTCTGAAATACACGAAGAAATATGGAATGGAATGTGCTGATTATTCATAGGTTTTCAGCGGTCCCTGAAGTCTTAAAAGGGAAGTGGTGTTCCAATCGTATAACCCTTAATGCGGTGTGCAAGAAGTGAGCACTTTGGTTGCTGTCACATTGACAGTCGATACCCTATCCAAAGCAGTGAACAGCTGCTTTTTGTAGATTAGGATTGGACAGTCAATACAATCGTGCATTGGGAAAATTAAGTGATGCGAGTAGGAGGGCATTCATGTAAATTTATGAAAAGAATGAAAAAAGCGGTTTTTTGGAACCCAGCAAAATATTCTTTGGTGACTCGTAGCTCCAAATGTATGTCACGGCTATCGTACTCGTGTAAACGATAGACCAAGCTGTGTGTGAGAATATATGTCCGCTTTGGGCTTGCACTATCTTGCAATAAAACTGACTGTAATCATCGTATACCTGGTAATGAGTGAGATAGGTTTTCACCAGTAGTATTGTGTTCGAAATCCTTCTCTGGATCAGAAGAATCTTCCTATGCTTTAATTTATAAGTGGCATACATTCCTGTTATCATCGAAGCTGTACCAAACGCCTTGATAACTTGTGATTTCCAAAGTAAAACATTTTTGAACCAATGGTGATGTGAAAACGACCACTGTCCACTGCCAATAGAGGGCACCTGCTGTTTGATTGTATTGCTGATAAGCTTGAATACGGCCTTTTATGGGAAGCACATTTGTATGTATAGCTTACAAGCAATAATACTTTATATACCATACACTGTACATAGTCAAACATTGCAGGATTTTGCTAAGCTAAAGATTGCTCAGAGACCATAAAGTGTTAAGGAGAAGTGTGTAGGTCCATAATTTAGGTTTAGTTATCATGAGGTTGCTAATAGTCGATGACATCCTTCTATTGGTACCTACATCCAATTCTTCTACTCATCGTAGCTACCTAACGTGGTTTTGTAGCATCAAAGCTTCTGTTTTAAGAGAGCTTTTGAATCATGAAAGCCGTTGTCAACTGTAACTACTGTAAATAGTGAGTTCCTTCCTCGAGAGTGATACAATTGCATGAATGTTGTTCATGACTCATAACTAGAAATAGAAGCGGCTTTAATTACTGTTTTCGTTACCAGTTCTTTAAAAAACTGACAATTTCTGTAGTAATGAGCTTGAAAACTAGTGATAAGAATTGACATATTGTGGGATTATTATTATTTGATACTGTTGTTTAATAAAGAACTAACAGTTAAGCTAGGGCAAGTACCAATGCAAATTCGCATATGCAGATGGCGTGGATTGAAGAAATTTTATACCAAATACTCTATACTGGAGGGAATATCTGGGTTCCTGTTATTATGTTGTTTGAATGCCGAAACGCTTTCGTTGGAAGGAAGACTATTAAACGATCTGTAATTATTTATGCTTGAGCGCACATTAGTTGTATGTCTACGTGTTACAGGAATAGTAATTTAAACCTTATCACAAGTTTCTTTTTTCTAACTATGTGGTCATATATTGGTCTTGCTGTATCTAAATTGTAGTTATCATTTTTGTGCGTTTCCTTAAGCACGCATGGAGTACCAACGGTGATAGTGTCGGAACAATACCGTATAGAAGAATCCAGGTAATGAAACAGAAGTGTATTAGGCAGCGGTAAGTTAGACGAAGTATGTTGGACATTTGCAGTTAGACAACCGTAATTTGAAATAATGATAAATTAGACCACTGTAATCTAGACAACGGTTACTATAGGTAATAGGTAGGCTGTTATTCCCTGCTGTCTTCTTCTCTTCATATTCACCGCAGAAAGAAGGGATTGCTGTTAATGGTTGTTCATATTGCTATATTTTATGTTGATCTTTCTGAAACTCGCCTTTACTGCTCCTCTCTTGAAACATTCTTGCAGCGATAGCAATTATTTTCTTTAGTAAACAATACAATGTGTTCTTTGAACTTTGATTGACTGAAAATACCTTGGGTTCTTTCTGGTATCTCAAAACCACCCTTTACTTATTAGTCGCGAAATTATGGTGGAGGTCATTCAGATCATCAGAGAAGGCCGGAAACTTTATAACTGGGGCTTCATGCATGAACAGTGGAAGAACAAACACCCTATTCTTGCAAATTGCTGCAGAAACGTTTATGGGATAAGTGGGTTGAGGGGTCTGTAGCTCCATAAAATTGGGCAAAACAATTTTTTAGGACAATCACTGATTGTCCCCGCAGTGTTCAAATCATGAAATGATAGAAATAAATTTGATAGGTTACAAATATATGCAGTAAAAGTAAAGAAACAATTTCACCATGACATGACTTCAATTATAACTTTGCGGTGCTTTTTCTTCTGATTAGAAGTCGATTATCAAACACCTTCTGGCTAAGTTTTCTTCATAGTCATTTTTGGAAGATACCAACTGGTTTCTCCCCCAAAATAATCAGTTCTCCCACCTCCGAAAAATATTACCATTATGTCTATCCTTAATTCCCTTGACGCCCTGTAAAGAGTTAGTTATGTTTCTAATCAACTTTCTACAGCATGTCAGATAACACTGCCATTGTATGTGTCGTGATAGTGATCACGTTCCAAGACGAAAGGAAACACGAATTCGAATATTGATTTATCACAATATTATCTCATCACCTCCAAACATAAAACTCTACGGGTTTACAAACTATATATATGTACAAAAGAGACTGGCACTATTTACGTAATATAACACGTGAAATAGATATATATAGCAGTATGCTGGGTCTGTGGTAAAGAATAAAATGTCAAGTTAAGGTACCTACTCCTTTACACCTATTCAAGATACGTAAGAATGAATGTTATCTAATTTACCGCCATCTCACGTTATCGTTGTCTAGTTTACTTTGACTACATTACCAGTTATCCGTAAGGAATTAAGTGGTCTGGTGGTTCGAGCCCTTCAAGAACGTAATATTCCTTGGCAAGAGATATCAGAGCTTCAGGGTTACAAGGCACTAAGCGTAATAGTTGGATAGGGGGTTAACACATATCAACACAAACATTTTAAGCGTTGAACAGTATGAAATTGGCTTCTGGAAATTGCTGCCCCTACCTGTTCTTATCTCGGATATCCGTAAGCGGGAATTATTATCAAAAGGGAACTGTCCATCATCCCTTTTATCCCTATCATGATACTACTCGGCCAGCCTCAATTTTACTGATTTAGTCAATCCTAAGAAATTATTTCTATAGAAATGTTCAGCAAACTTAAATAGGTCAAATGAAACGTTATGGAAGCTACCCTCAAATCTACGAAACAAGCAGAAAAAGTTTGGCCAGGTTATACAAAAACTGTTACAACTCAGGGGCATCACCTTCAAACCACTTCACAAGGAGAGTGATTATTCCGAAGGTGAGAAATACTAGAAAGCGTTACAGCAGTTCAATTCGTATAAAAGAAAAGAGCATAATTTTATTGTGCATAAGATCATAATAGTTGCTATCAAATCTTACATTGCAGATATACGAGACTATGTGTTTTATACATTTCTTCAATGGACTGCTCCTAATAATCTCACCATTAAGGCGTTGCTAACATCGGAAATTATTGAACGAAACCACTTCATAAACGGGTCAATGCGTGCTTACAATAGACCTGTTACAATAGCAGTAAAATCTGGTGACCCCAAAGGTCGATCATACTGACAATCCTACCGAGGCGCTTAGTTTCACTGATGAAGAAAATGCTCAAAATGACACGGATCTTTAATGCTCAGCATTCATTTTTTGGCATGTCCCAATTAACTTAAAAAAATTTGCTTTCGACCATTCCTAGGTCGATATAATAACTTGTAATAGTTATCAGCACAGCAGATAATTAATTTAAATCTTGTAAATTGCTTCTTTCATTCCAAGCGTTTCCAAAGAATTAAAACATCATTAAAAAGCCACAGATATGAAGTGAGTCTACGTTCATGTCTAAGAGGTTGTTACTATTCACTGAAAACCCCATTGTGGAATATTTACACGTATGTGTAAAGTTTTTGTTATTAAAAGCAGCACAAGAGACAGAAATGGCCTGAAGAGCATGAAATTCTTCCATACTAAATTATCAATTTCGAATTCTCAGTTTCAACCTGGTCCTATAAGTATAGTGATATGCTTAAGACTTCCTTAAACAAGCACCGTGGCACCTGGTAAAAACAGGTCTCACAGATCACTTCTCATAGAGCGATTTCAACTTTCCGCCTTTCAAGACATGGCATCCTTCTCCGAAGAAAGAATTCATCTCTTTCGCGATATTGTCGTATTCAATCCTTTTCAACATTTTCTTACAGTTCTGGGAATGTATAAGATCCCATAAACACGGCTAATCCTGAAAGAATAATATCAACATCTCGTCTGATTCATATGCTCATACTACTTTACCGCTACTCGAAGCCATGTTCATCGCGAATGAAGAAAACTACATTGCTCGAGGAACGTCATTGATTGGCTGAATCGGAGAGTTGCGACAACTAGTTGTCCAAAGTTAGAACCGAGTTCTATCGATCGTAGTCAACCAGAGTTGATCTTCAGAGAAAGGGGATTTTGGATCAACTTTTGCAAAAAAGTCGATCAGAGCTGATCGAAATTTTAGTAGTGTGATACCCCCCCTTTAGAATGTCCGCTGTGATATCGTCAGTAGGAAAATAAACAAGGTCGATATCTCCTGATAATATAACGTATCGTATAAAGTTATGCTTGATGTCAATGTGTTTAGTCCGTCCATGAAATTTAGGATTTCTGGACAAAGTTATACAGCCTTGATTGTCTTCTAAAATTACAGTGGCATTTATCTGCTCAAATCCTAAGTCACAAAGTAAATAACGTAACCACATGGCCTCCTGAGCTGCACTGGAAGCCGCTAAATACTCTGCCTCAGTTGGGGAAAGAGCACTTGTTGCTTGACGTCTACTTGACCATGAAAGTAAACCACCGCTAACACGAAAGAGATAGCCTGACGTAGATTTAAGGTCTGCACTACTACCCCAATCTGCATCTACATAGCCTTCTAATCTAACAATCTTCTGTTGCGTACCTTTGAATAAGAGACCTAACTCTAAAGTTCCCTTTAAATGCCGAAATATCCTCCCTATGGCATTCCAATGTCCCTGACTAGGATTGGAAGAAAATTGATTAATGGAACTTAATGCTGATGATCAGTCTGGCCTAGTGCCACAGGTCAAATATGTTAAGACTTCTACTGCCTGCTGATACTTTCTCAAATCTACGGATTCACCTTCATTTCTCTCTAACGTTATAGAGGGATCCTGGGGTGTTTTCACCGGTATACAATCTTGCATTCCAAATCTTTTCAATACTGACTCGACATATTGACGCTGTGACAACCACATCTTTCTAGCCTTTCTATCTCGAATAATTTCTAATCCTAAACAGAATTTTATCTCACCAAGTTCAGTCATTTCGAAATGCCTGTTTAGCATTGCCTTGTCATCCTCCATCAATTGCATGCTATTTGAAGCTATTATAATGTTGTCAACATACAATGACATAATAATAAACTGATCTCCCACAGACTTCGTATACAGGCCTATACAACTATCACTTGCGCATTGTTTGTACCCAGCCTGCTTTAAAGATTTATTTACTGTCATGTTCCAACATCGTGAGGCTTGTTTTAGTCCATACAGACTTCGATTTAATTTACAAACAAGGTTCTCGTCACCCTCTTGCTCAAAACCTTTAGGTTGGTAAATATAAATTTCCTCATCTAATTCTCCGTTTAGAAAAGCTATCTGCAAATCCATGTGGCGCACATCTAATTCTAGCTCATTAGCTATAGCCAAGATGGTTCTGATAAACTTGTATCTAGCTACTGGAGAGAAAGTATCATCAAAGTCTATCCCTGGTTGCTGAGAGTAGCCTTGTGCTACTAGCCTTGCTTTACACCGATCAATAGAACCATCTGCTTTACGTTTTGTTTTATAAATCCACTTGCAGCCTATTGCTTTGCGATCATTTGGCAATTCTACTAATGATCACGTTTTAATCTTCTCTAGTGACGAATATTCATCCTGCATCGCTCTTTTCCATTTCTCCTTATTGGGGCCCGAAAGTGCCTCATTCACACTCTTGGGTTCCTCCTCTAACTCAACTTCAACGGATAAAATCTCATTTAATACTTCCTCTCCTATCCATTCACCATACCTGTCTGGTGGTTGAGCTGAGCGAGTAGAGCGTCGAACTACAGGTTCTTCTATTTCCTGATTTCGAGTTCCATTATCACAGTTTTCTGGTTCATCTGTGACCTCATACTCAACACTTCCCCCTAATTTTCACGATACTGGCCTACTCTCCCACTGAATCCATTTTCGACAAAGTAAACATCTCGACTAAAAATAACCCTTTTTGTCTGAGGGTTTAAAATACGGTATCCTTAGGATTCACTGCTAAGATAATGTTTAACGCTCTTTGCCTCTCAATTGCTTCTCTTGTTTTGGGGAGAACAGCGTAGCAGTCACAACATTTAATTTTCGCCCCCAAAAAGCCTCGTAAGGAACCTTCCCCGCGACTGCGGAAGTGGCACGCGCATTTAAAGTATAAACTGCTGTGTTAACAGCCTCTGCCCAAAAGGCATACTCTAATCCGGCATGATGTAACATCGCCCTAGCATCCTCAACTATTGTCCGATTCTTCCTCTCAGAAACACCGTTTTGTTGGGGGAGAGTAGGGGACCGTTAAATGCCTGCAAATCCTTTCTCCTTAAAATATTCATCGAGCTTTGAGTTCTTATATTCTGTTCCATTGTCAAGCCTTAAAACTTTAACTTTCTTCCCAGTTTGCCGTTCCATCTTAGCAATATATTCCATCACAAACTTAGTCACTTCACTCTTTTGTTTTAAGAAATTCCCAGTAGTATAACGGGAAAAATCGCCTGTGAATGTTAAGAAATAGCGATGTCCACCTAGCGATTCATTTTT